>JAWZYV010016213.1:327500-485733 GCA_038373885.1 Cheiracanthium punctorium | reverse complement strand
ACTACTTATGATCACTAATGATAGGCGCACATAATTTGCAAACGATTGACCAACTGTTTTTGCTGTTTTTATCTTTCATTTATGTTTTATCTTTTAAAATGTTACCCTTAAGGAATGTTTTTCTTTTGCGGGTGGGGGTGGGGGTTGATGAATAAGCCCCCTACCCCAAATCCGCCACTGGCTCGTATTTTAATTATGACAGCATTACTGTAAATAGGCACTAATCCGGTACCGTGCCATTATATTGCAGTCACTATTAAGATACCAGGCCAGTGCCTTTATTTTTAATAATAGCCGGCACCCGGCCGTTTCATTTTGGGCATTATAAACTTAATGGACCAGTGCCTTTATTGTGAGTAACGGCCGGCACATGCAGTTTGCCAGTAGAGTGCCGTTGCCTTCCCAGGCTTCTGGCAAGGTACTTCTCGGGCGACCACTTTTGGTACGATTCAGTTACTTTTTGCAGTGCCGGGCCGGTGCTGGACGTAAAGGCAGAAAGGCACTGGCAAGGTACTCCGCCAGCAGGTGTGTGTTTGCTGGGTAATGTTATTTATTCATCGAATTTTTAACCTTCTGAAATGAAGTATGCTCTGTGTTCAACACGTATATAGACAGCACCTCCTAGATACAGAAAGCTAAGAACAGAAACTTTCACGTCATTAGTAGGTCCACTAAAATGACATCATCGCAGTTTTATTTTCACAAAGTAAAACGACCTAATCACGTAAAAGTTTCTGTTCTTAGGCTTTCTGTATCTAGGAGGTGTTGATATAGGTCATTCTCAAAAATATTGCATTTTCCCCGTTCAATGAGTAATATATTTTTAAACTTTTATTTATACTTAGCCTGAAAACTAGTTATTCTAATAAAATATATTGACAGTAATACACTTTTCTCACTGTACATCAGAAAATCTTTTTTTTTTTTTATATATATAATTTTTTTTTTATATATAATTATTAGATTTGCTTAATATTATATTAATTTGCTTAATAGAAAGATGAAAAATGTCAAATCGCGGTTACCAAACATTGAATTAAAAAAAGGGGAAGTAAAATAATCATTCTAGTGCTAAGTCACATAATTTGGAAAGTAAAATATTATAACTATCTATTATATTTATATACATGCATTTCTTGAAAAATTTATTAAAAGAGTTAACCACCTCTTGGCCGTAACAAGCTTTCAGATGGCAAATGGGAAACCATGACGTCTGCTATTTTCAAGATAATTTTATCGCGAAAATTTCATGTTTGAAAGGCTTGGCTGAGTTCGAAAAACATAATACAGTTTTAGCCAAAGTCGCCACAAAAAAGATGTTGGGTTATCTTTGGTATCTCTATGAAGAGCTCGTTGCTTTAGCTTTATATATATATATATATATATATATATATAAACGAGTTCCTACTGAAACAAAACATGAAATGATTTTAGGACTGAAGAAGGAAGGGTCGGAAAACAGTCCTATATAGGCATTTTTGAAATGTGATGCAATCACGAAATATCAAAGATTTCGTTACAACCAATACAGTGAAACTTTTCAGAATGACTGTCATTTCATGCGAGTTCATCCAAAAAGATCCTGAGCTATTTGGAAGAAGAAGAAAGCTAAAGGTTTGCTATAAAAAATAGTACAAAACATTGAAGTCGTTAACGATACAGCCGAACAGGGTGTTGCTTCAATGGAAGAATACCACAAACTATACACGAACGATGGGGAGCAGAAGCAACACTTGATACTGTTAGTTAAGAATGATGGACAGGAAAACCTCAACATCAATAAGTCATATTTCAGATGACATTTTTTTTTCTTTCTACTTAGAAGAGTTTTGAAGATAGTTATGTAGTACTTTCAACCATAAAATTGTGTTATCATTGTAATAAATTCTTATTTAAAAATCCATTTGTTTTTGTTTCATTTCTCAAACTTTAAGTCTGTAGCAACCCTTAAATACCAATTATTTTTTTCTTATCCTGATCGGTTTTCTAGTGAAATAGATCAGTTTTAGATCTTGAAAGTAAAAACAAAAGACAAAAGAAAATTGGGTGTCTAATATGAATCACCCGTAGGGGAAGTTGGGGTACAATGAAAAAAATTTACTATTTTTCTCTTCCTGTTCACAATTTTGCATGTACAAAAATAAAATTAATGGGCACTTTTAACCTACTCTTTTCCCCATCTAAATGAATTTTTGTGAGTTTGTAAATAGCTTTTCCATATTTAAAGAATTACAAAAGGTAAATCTTTGTTAGTGTTACATATGTCATTCAGTGTTTCTATATTTGACCCCATAAACCGGGGTACAATGAAACATTTCATAACACTTCACAAACATTTAAATAATATGAATCAAAATTCTAATTTATGTGAGTCAAAATTCAAATTTAGTGAGACATAAATATGAAATTGAAATAAAAATCAAATTTAATTAAATGTTATAGCTTAAGGTAAGAACGTAATACTTTTATTAGAGGTTAGCCTATAGTTTTTCATTTTGCATTAAATTCACTTAAATCAAATACAAAAATTAGCATTTCTGCTTTTCTTTCTGTAGAACCTGAAGGAACAAGAGGTAGCCGTTTTGATACAAATTGAGTTTTTTCAAAAATGTATGTTTCCGAAGAACGCACAAATTGGAAGCTTGGACTCAGTCGTTTAACGTACAGAACTTCACACACACATTCTGTTTAAGTTTATTATATCCCCAAGAAAGTACATTTCTTTAAATTTAAGTTCACCTTCCTTGATTAAAACATAATCATTCAGAGTGATATTGTTTGTGTCGTACATGTTTTGTGAGAAAAGCTCATAATCTGTACTGTTTGGATTTTTAGTTGAAAGATAAGCTGGATTGTCACCATCTTCAGAGTCTGAAGATAGATTATGATTTGAAAACAATTCCTTGTCAACTTTATGTGCTCTATGAAGATCTCAATCTAAATATTTAATAGCAACATCTTTATTTTATGTGAGTGCATTCACCCAGTGTGCAATAAAACATGTTTCATTGCACCCCATCTACAAGTGTTTCATTGTACCCAAATTAAAACTACAAACTAAATAAATTTTTACTAATTCCTGATATTTACTTTTTTAAATTCTGGCTATGAAAGTATGAAGACCACACCATAGTGATCATAGCATTTTAAAAATAAATAATTATACATATGAAAACAAGGAGGTAAAACAAAAGCAATTTTAGTAATGAAATCTATTATTTTGAAACATGTTTTTCTTCCGACAATCGAATTGAGAAAACGGCTGGGTGTAAAAACTCAGTTGAGGTGTCTGAAGAAAGGTCTCGGCCCGTAGATGTGCCATCAAAAGAGAAAATCCGAAAAAGTCGAACGGTTTAGGCGTGGGGGAACGGCAAAGGTGCAAATTTTCGCCATAGAAATAACATTGCGGTTTATTAACGCAGACGATTGCCTTAGCTCCGCAAGGTTTGATTTATTTGGAAAAATATTTGTTAGAAATTGCATCCGTTTGTAAATGTTGTGTGGCAAATGTGGCAACAGTGTGTAGTGAGAATAAATGTGTTGTTCTAAATTCTGATTAGAATAAGAGCGATTTTTAAAAAAATAAATGAAAACCGACTTCGAATTACTTCACCACAAATAAAAATTAATCGCATTCTAAATTAAAAGGCTTTGGCCAAATTTTCACGAAGTATAGCAGATATTGCCAAATTGAGTTTAGTCTTGGAGACTTATTTTTTGACGACAAACTTGGCGATAACTCGCCAAAACTGGTAATATTTCGCCATAGAAATAACATTGTGGTTTATTAAAACTCATTGTTGGCAGCTAAAAACGCCTACTTTATTTTGACGCTTTATCGCTTATCTGTTAATCTGGAACGTGTTTTTACTGTATCCACTAATTTAGAGAACGGCTAGGTGTAAGAGAATTTTTAAAGTGTCTAAAAAAGGCCTTAGCCTGTAGATGTGTGATCAAAAGAGAAAAAGTCGAACAGATCAAACATGGCGGAACGGCAAATGCGCAATTTTTCGCCATAGAAATAACATTGTGGTTTATTAAATAAATCTGGAAATCATAAAAGCTTTCTTTATTTTGGCGCTTTATTGCTTATTTCCTTAATTTTTTCTGTATATTAATTTGAAACATGTTTGTCCGGTATCCACTAAATTGAAAGAACAGCTATGTGTAAAAATTTGGTTGAGAGGTCTAAAAAAGGTCTTGGTCCGTAAATGTGTCATCTAAAGAGAAAAATTTTTAAAGTCTGAGGGATCAGGCGTAGCGGAACTTCAAATGTGCAATTTTTCGCCATAGAAATAACATTGTGGTTTATTAAATGCATTTTGCTGTCATAAAAAGCCTTCTTTATTTTAGCGCTTTATCGCTTATTAGCACTAGGGTGCTATTTCGTCGCCCAGACTTTGGGGGCCAGACTCTGGCAGACGTCGCCCAGACTTATTTACACGCCCAGACTTTGTCTACTCGATTCTGTCGATATGATTTGTATACAGGTTTTGTAGAGATGAACTGTCACGGTGCAAATCTTTTGAAATGTGTTTGCCACAAAACGCGGAAGGGGGGGGGGGAATAAGTCTGACAAGGTTTGCGATTTTTGATAATTGATCGCCAAGTTTGCGGCAAAAAAAGAAAGAAAGAAAAAAAAAATACTTAAAAACCGAACCATGCCTAGCGATGGTTGTAAAATAGCTTTAGTAGGCAAATTTAATATAGATATTAATTCCAAAGATGTGTTTTATGCAACGAGAAAGACAAATATAGCACACTCATGGATTATGATGCTCATTCCGAACAGTATTTAAAATGGTGAAGTATAGTTGGAATATGCTTGCCGAAGATTGTAAAACAGGTTTAGCAGCTATAGATTTCGATATCAAAGAAGTGTTTTGTGGAACAAGGAAGAAAAATACGGCATGGCCATGAATAATGATACGCTTTTCAATTTAATGAAACAAGGAAGAAAAATACGGCACGGCCATGAATAATGATACACTTTTCAATTTAATGAAACAAGGAAGAAAAATAGGGACGGTGCATGGATTATGATATGCTTTTAATATACAGCACATTAGTGAGTATTTAAAATATGAAAGTGTTTCAGATTTTTTTCAAACTTTTCTCCATACAAATACATTGTGGTTTGTTAACGACATTGACGGCAGTTATAAACTCCTTCTTTAGTTAGCGATTTATCTTTTATTTCTTTAATTTTTCAGTTTTCTGCCTGATACTGGATCTTTACCATCGAGGGTAGCTTGAGAAAGGCAAATAAAGCAGGGAGCGCGCGATCGCCATTTGGCGGATTAGATTTTTTTGTCTCTTGCAGAATTCCGAAATTTTTTACTATTTTCGCTTCATACTTTTGGCGTTTACCTTTCTGCGCCCGTATTTTCTCATGGAATGTTGCATGTCACTCTTTCAATGGTTAGATCAAAGAATGCTGTGGCAGTCAAGATCATTTAAGAGAATTTACCTGGACGTTTCGTGGTTGATGACTTTACCCAAAATATCGTCTTCGACGAAATGCTCAATTAGAATTTGTAACTGTATTTGCTCATTCGTCATTTAATATCTACTCTTCTTTTTTTTACTTAATAAAGATAGTTAAAAACAAATTTTAAAGATTTCAATCATTTCATCGCCATTGTACAGTTGCTAAGAACTAGCGTGAAACCTTTTGTTTACTTTCTGTCACAAGTCATGTTCCATCCGCGTCGCTCTTTGATTTTTCCTGTTAGTTTTATTCAAGACCTTGGTGACATTCTTGATCGTTCCCATTTATTTTTGAATATTACAGTCAATAAAGTGACCGTCGAATTCGACGGGTTCCAGCTAGTTTACTTTCAATGGTGAAAATCCAATTACTTTCTATATCTCTTGTTGTAAAAATACGATGTCTCCAAATCACACCAGTAACTGGAACATATATTTGTATAATAGGTGTGTGAATTTCAACTTTCTGTGACAAATCCTATTGAATTTTGATAACATGTTTCATTGTACCCCAACTTCCCCTACTTCTCCAGTTTCACAGCTAAACTGATTTGGATAATTTAAACTGCGTATTCTATTCAGATAGATTCCAAGGAAGTACTCCCATACACTTTCTATTACGTGAAACACACATAACATTTTTCAAAATAATCTGGAAAATATGTTAATAAGACTGTCATTATTATGTATGCTTTCAAGAATTTCGTGTTATTTCTGGTAAAGTATATTTTTCTCTCTCATTTTCCTT
The DNA here is from genome assembly GCA_038373885.1 of Cheiracanthium punctorium. NCBI lineage: Eukaryota > Metazoa > Arthropoda > Arachnida > Araneae > Cheiracanthiidae > Cheiracanthium > Cheiracanthium punctorium. Next base: position 479,495 of record JAWZYV010016213.1, on the reverse strand, counting down.
TAAAGTCGTTATTGTTTTGTTTTTGTTTTTTAAGTCGGACAAATTTATTTTTAATTCTCATCATTTGTTTTTTGAAACTGGCACTGTATTATTATTTTTGTTGTTGTTGTTGTTTTAGTTTAAATTATGCATTTTCATACGTTCTCGTTTCACTTCTACCTATTTACTTACTAAATATTGGTCATCCGCTAGTTGTATTCGTATTTAAAAATCACTTTTTACTATTTCATAAGCAATAATTAATTCAGTATTAATTCCTTAAATACAAATGCATCAAGAATATAATCTTAGAAAAAGACTAGGACACCAGTGTAGATTAAAAAAAATAATTTATTTCTATATTTTTAAAGAGAATTCACGTTTTTTTAACATGAATTCAGTTCATAAGTTTTGTACATTCTTAATTCAGTGTCCAAGTTTTCAAAATCCCAACCAGTTCCGTCATTTTGATTAACAGTATAGAATAATTGTCCTATCTACCAGACAATGGTCTTGGCCAGAGGAGATCCGATGAGTGGGGAGCCAATTGTCAAAGGAGAAGTGAAGGCTCCGTGTCCGATGATACTGCTGTAAGCAACTGGAGCAGCAGATGTGAGTAGGGGGGCAGCAGCAACAGCTACCGGTGCTGGAGCAACTGGTGAAGCATAGGGACTGTTGACTACTGCGGCAGCGGGAGCGCTGAGGGCAGTTCCGGGCTCGTTAGTGTTGACAGATACTCTGAATCCAAGACCATCAGCTACATAGTCAACTCGTCGTGCCCTGCCGTCGATGTCAGTGATGGTGTAGGATCCTTTCTTGTTGCCAGCAGCATCTCCTACTTCTGAGCGGGAGTTGGTGGCGCCAATGCCGTCGGCGATTCCGTAGTTGAAAGCATAGTTTCCAATCCCCTAAGAATATTTGAGAGTATAAATCAATGAAACTATAACAATTGTCTTAAATTTGTAGAATATTCAACAAGATCATCAGTGTGTTTGAGCTTGTACAAGTTGTCAAACACTATGTGGATAATTTATAATTTGTAATCAGAAGTACAGGAATTGAAGTGAAATAACCGTTTAATCAAATCTTCTAAAACAGGTATGCTCTTGCAGATGATATAATAAAAAGTCGTGTACGAATTCAAGAATTTCATGGCAAATTTCATTATTTAAAAAAGTATTCTTGATGAATTGACCTTTTTAATGCAAAAATGTAAAATTTTCCCTTTATTGTAATGTTTTATTTTATATTTTTTTAATATTTTTTTAATTTCATTAATGTTTAATAAAATTGTATTAACACAGAAAAATCTTAAGTAGATGTATGAAACATTTTCAAAAATACGAAGTATGATATAAGTATGAGGCGCATATCCTAAAAATTACTCTACATTATGCTCAGTTTCGAGAAGATCTATTTTCTGGATTTTTTTTTTTTTTTTTTTTTTTTAATGTACTATAATGAAACTATTGCGGTTTCGCTGAACTCCAAGTTTTGGAAATTTGTTTTGAATGTAATTTTGTATGCAGAGAATTTAGCTGTATGAAGTTCCTTTCTCGAATACCGAATACCATTTTTTTAATGAGACTCTCTTTGAATGGCATACCTTATTAGCTAATATTATTAATGAGATTTATCTTAAATTAGATATTCTTTTCCAGGGATGTACTTTGTGGAACTAAGAATATCACCAAGGTTTGTTTTCATTTAAGCTGTAATCTTTTTTAAGGATGCATCACCACAAAATCTCACTAGAAATGTTACAAGTGAGACAAGGGAGGATTAAAGAGGGGGGCGGAGGGAGCGACTACCCCCCCCCCCGAGAAAAAAGAAACTAATGTAAAAGATCCTATTTTAATTTCATAAAATGGATGTATATGTCAATCTTCTAACCGCCCCCACCGACAAACTTGCAATAATCCGCCACTGAAGTGAGAATCTCTAGAATTATGAGTATAATTATGCGTTAATATTCGGAAAAAAATTGTAGCACTTCTTTTTTTTTAATCAAAAAGGAATTTTTGCATTCTACTACAACATATTATAAGATTCAGGTTTAATGAGACTCTCCCACAGAAATAATCGTTTGTGATGTCAGAAAATTATGCTTTTGTTTCTCTTTGAAAATTTAGATGTTTCTTTTTCAAAAATTATGACAAACTTGACTGCTGTTTTTACACATATGTTTTGTATAGAAACAACATAATATATGCGTTTAATTTAACACATTAGTTGAAAATAAAAATTATAAGAAAAATCTTATATTGAACTATTAATTCACAATAAATAATGTCAACAGCAACAGTAGCACTTGAAGATCTCAATTTCCACTTCATTTTGACTAATCGTTTTACCAACAAATGAGTCAAATAGATTGAATAGATATTTTAACAAAGAATTTTATATTAGGCTACCTATGTAACACCGCTTAACCCTTTGAGGCGAAAGCCTTTCCCAATGCTGAAAAAAGGGCAGCCTTTGCCATCGCTCGACTTAGCTACCAGCAAGATGGCGGACGATCGAAACGTTCATCGCGTGGCACACATCTACAGACCCTTTTTTGACGGCACAGCCAGCTGCGTCAAAAAAGGGTCTCTAGATCTGTGGCACGCAATGAACGTTTCGATCGTCCGCCATCTTGCTGGTAGTTAAGTCGAGCGATGGCAACGGATGCCCTTTTTTCAGCATTGGGCAATCTATCCAGCTGTTCTCGCATTCTTCCATTTTTCAGCAATGTCAGTGCTGTTCAAAATAACCGGTACAATTTTTTTACAGTAAATGACGTGCTAAAAAGTAAAGGATTCTCGTGGAGCTATGTCACCCGCAACTATTTTTATAGAAATCAAATCTATTCTTCGTGGCTGGCAACAGTCAAAACGTCAGAGTTTGGTGTTCCCAGAGCGGGAACACTGCGCGTTAAAGGGTTTATGTTGCATCATTTTAATATCCATTACATTTTACCATCTCAGATAGAACGACACCAGAAAAGCAAACATCGTAGTTATTGATACTTACGTCTTGGGTCCTTGCGCTGGAGCTGACTCCTGTGCTAATTACAGGGGAGAGGAGAACAGGGTTGGCGTGAGCGGCAGCAAGAACTGCGCACAAGAGGGCGGCTACCTGTCAATGAGAAATATAAAATCTTAACACGTAAGACAACAGAAAAATAAAATTGAAGCAATTTTCAAGCTTGAACTCTATATCACATTGATTATACCGAATTCTCTGTATCATCGGAGGAGAAGCAAAATTTCATTTACTGACCTCCAGTTGTCAAAGTGTACCGGAAAGTAATGTAATTTCCAACATGTACCAGCAAGGTTGAAAAATGTTTATGATTTTGGTTTGTATGTCCGTCCGTGTTCTAACTACTGTTTTCAGTTTATCCGCAAAATTTCACGAAGATGGTACATAACCAAATTTGATGCAAGAAAGAAGTTTGTGGAAAAACGTTTTATAATCGATGCACATTAATCAATTCATTTTTCTACTTTTACGTGAAATTTAAACAAATACAATTTTAACATATTTTTAATAAAAAGCAAGGTTGCCTAAGTAATTGATTTATTGCGATATTTAAAGCAGGAAAGCCACTAGAAAGAAGTTAAACAAGAAACGAAGCCTACAATATTCTAATAGTTCATTCATCAGCCGTGGATTTTAACAATGATTTTGACACTATCTAAATATTTTATCACAAGAAAAGCATCCACTATCTACATAGAAGTATCATGACGAAACAAAGTATACAAAAAGATTCAAAATGGTCTCCTGTACCACTTACTTTTGCAATCATTGTGAAAGACTTCTGTAAAATCTCTAAGATTCAGAATGCTCTGACGTGTTCCAAAGACATCTATTTATATTTAGGGTGAAAGAATTGTTTCAAGGTTTTTCCGCTGAAGATTTCTAAAGAAAGAAATTCCTCCCGAGGGCAGGGCGGCAAACATTTTCGTATCTGCTTCAAATACACGCTTTGTTTATACTTATTTTTTTATGCTAAATAAATCGGAAGCAGCCGGCTTATTATTCAAAGTGGCGAGCACTTTCTCGTCACGTGCAACTGCGGATGGTTTCCTCTCTGTATCATCGGGTGTGCCTTACCTTGAAATTCGTAATTTCTGCTGCTGATCGTCAATCGCTGATGTAATCACGGTTATCTCAAGAACGGTTATTTTTTGTTCAATGGAAATTGGAATTGGTTCATTCCATTGAACTATGGAAATTGGTTCAATGGTACTAAGCAGTGATAGAAATACTAAAGCAAATTTAATTCATTTTCAGCAAGAAATCAATTAGCAAATTTCTGAAATTGAAAAATATCAAAATTCGTTTTCGCTCCAAGTATAACTTAAAATTATGTGTTTAGGAACTTGTGACTTCAAATCTTTTCTTATAGTAATGCTTTAAATCATTTTTTCTCAACACGTGATCCGCAGAGCTCCTCGGAAAAATATCCAGTTGCCTTAGCTTATAATTTGCTGCAATCAAATTTAAACTAAGGGATAATATTACTTAACGCTCAATAAAGTTTATTATTTGAGGAAAAACATTTTTAAAAAGCCGATAAACGTACTTTTCATTGTTGGCCTTTTTTTAGCGGAAAACTATAACCTTAAGTTTAATTTAATTGTTTAATTACTCCTTTAAGGCATAAATGATGAATCTGGTGTTTCTCAAGCATTTCCTTTAACTTATCGAAAATGTACAGATTCATGGTTTTTGGCAAATGAAACACTTTTACAAATTTCTTAAAGCTATTCAACATATTTCTTAAATCTATAAAGCATAATGCATTCATATTCACTTCTAAAATCCCACATTTTTTTTCTAAGAAACAATCTAATAATTAATTCCAAGACAAGCTAAAATACAATTTTTTATCAGTGCAAGAATGAAAGTTTTACTACAAATCTTTTAATGTAATTCCATAAACTCATAGCTTTCACCATAAAAATAAATGTCCGTTGCATGTTTGTTAAAAAAATAATTAGCTTTTAGGAAACAAAATAAAATCGAGTTAAAAAATAATAGCTGTATTTTTTTTTTCGTTAATAGTTGGTAATTAGTTGATATTGGCGATATACAAAAAAAAAAAAAAAAACATTAAATTTTTACATCGTTATTTTATATTTTTTAAAGGGATGGCAGATATATTTTTCAGCAGTATTGGAAAGTGTAATATAAATTTACCATGTTGATGATAAAAATTCATAACTTTAATTATGTTTATGTTTATCATAAACTAGCTGATGTACTCGTTCTTCACACGGGATGAAGCAATTATTTTTATAACATTCTCAATAGAAATTAAGTTCATTCGGATCAGATTTTAAAAAACTACTTAATTGTTTCATTCCTAATTTTAAAATTAGTACAAGAATAGTTAATCTAAAAAAGAATAATCTTCACTTTGATTTTTAGAATATTGCGCTAGTTTGCATTTTGAGCTGCTTAGCTTAGAGCTTCACGTGTAGGTCAAAGTACAACGACAGACATAGTACGAGTAAAAAAAGAAAGGTCTTAAATAATACGATATCAGAGAGCGCTTACTCTGTTCTTTCTGTGATTTTAGCATGTAAATAAGAATTTCTGGTAGAAAAATTATTATTTGTCCGATTTTTTATTGAGGAAATTGTTTCTTGTATTAATGAAATCTATTTGCAATACATTTCATCTTTGTACACTTAAAATAAATAATGTTTTTCTTAATTTGATTTTTAACAAATCTGCTGCGACTAATTAAGTTATAAAAGGGAAAATCTCAGCTTTTTATTTCCTACAGACGATATTTTTAACTGTGGTAAAGAGGCTTTCTTGGGGGGGGGTGACAATTGCAAAAAAAATCGCTATGCGGCCTGGTGAATTTTAAATTTTATAATATAGTTTGTTTTTCTGTTTTTCTACATATATGTACAAGATTTCAAACTGATCAATTCAGTTCTTTGTGATGTAAGCTTGGATGCATACACACATATTTTCATTTTCATTATTTGCGAAAATTATGTTGATATTCTTGCGTTAATGATACTGTTATGTACGAGATATTTATTCTGATGTATAGGACCAAGAAATCCAAAGTTATTGGTTTGTAAAAATTTATTTTACACTATATTGATTCATATTAGTGAAATTCGACAGTTTTTTGGGATAATAAATGCTTCATTAAATTTTTTCTGCTACATGTACGTGGGGGACAAGTATTTATGAATTTAAGGAATTATAAGTGATAAATATTTTAAGTTTAGGGAATTATAAGGAATAAATTCCTTTATGTAAGGAGTTATAGTGGACAGTTTTAAAACTAAACCGATTTGTAAAAAAATACACATAACAGCACTAAAGCTATATATAAGTTTCGAGAAATTTACAGTTTTATTAATTTTTACAGCGTTTTTTATATAACCCTTTTTAAAACCATGAATAAAAATATAATTTTTAAGATAACCGTTTAAGAATAAAAAAGCACTTAAAATCTTAATTAAATTTGTTATCAAAAAACAAAATCCACTTCGAAAATTTTGACGCTTTCTGAACATTTTCGTACAAAATTTCCTATGTATTCAAAAGCCGAATGTTTACAAACTGAATAAAAGTTTACAAACTGAAAATGATGCAACACCTATCCGCTGTTGCCTAAAACTAATTTGCCATACAAACTGGGTGCTTCAATGGCATTTGAGGGCGTGGAGCAGTTAAAAATGACCTTTGTTCCTGTCGCTGCTACTTATCACTTCCTACAATATTTTAATTTTTTACATTTAGAGATCCCGGTGAATCATATATAAACGTTTCGATGAACAGTTAGAGGTATTACTCAGCTACACAGCAAAGTAAACTTTCAAATATGATCGCAAAGGTAAGGACATTGTGCTTCTTCCACTATAAACGTAGAACTTAAGTGTTCACTAATCTTTTATTTTTATTTTTTTTTATTATTTATTTCATAAAAGAAATGCACACTACAGATTGAAATCCATTTACAGTGATGCATAAAAGGACAAATTACAAAAGACACAATTAAAAAAGATAAAATACTGATATAAAATAAATACCAGTCATGACTGCAAAAGTTCAAAACACCTAACTCTAAAGACTTTAAAAGACATGTTAAAAATATCCAAATCCAAAGAAAACTTATTATAAATTTTATAAAATTTATATAACGAAAAGTATATGTAATTATATTTTATAATTGGATCCACAAATAAATGGCTATTACGAAGAGACCTGTTCGGTACATTTACACAAATACTTTGAAGAATATCACTGCAGTCTACCATATTATTGACAACTTTATAAAAAAAATAATAAACAAAATAGATCACGACGAGAACTTAAACTAGGAAGACCAAAAATACTTCTCAAGTAAGATGAAGAAATATTCGGAATGTAAATAGGATTACTTTTGTAATATAAATAACGAGTAAACTGAGTCTGCACCCGCTCAAGAATTTTCATTTTATTTTTATAATACGGATCCCAAATGAGACTACAATATTCAAGATTAGAGCGTATCAAACTAAAGTATAAGATTTTTAATGCATGAAGGTTAGAAAATTCTTTAGTTTTGTACTTAAGAAAACCAAGTTTTTTGTAAGCTTTAGAGATAATGCTATTGATATGGATTGAAAATTCAAGTTTCCTGTCAAAAACAACGCCCAAATCAGTTATGGAATCCGAACGAAATAAGGGAAGATTGTTAATATGATATAAATAAATTAAAGTTTGAGATTTACGAGAATAACTAAGAATACTACATTTCATAATATCAAGAAGTAATTTGTTGTCAGCGCACCATTCATATAAACTATTAAGATCGCTCTGTAAAAGACAAGCATCAGTAACAGACCGTATCTCTTTAAATAATTTCAGATCATCAGCAAATAAAAGATACTTAGAAAATTTCAAAACTGAACACAAATCATTAATAAACAAAATAAAAAGTAAAGGTCCCAAATTAGAACCTTGGGGAACACCAGAAGTAGAGGTAAAATTCTCACAAACAGCACCATTAAAATACACACAAAGCTGTCTATTATACAAGTAAGAAAAAATCCAGTCAGTAAGATTAATGTGAAAACCCAAGCCAATTAATTTCTTAAGAAGAATTCCAAAGTCAATAGAGTCAAATGCCTTGGAAAAATCGGTATAGATGACATCAAGTTGATATCCGTTTTCAAGCGAAGAAATAATATTGCTATTTAAACAAAATAGATTAGTAAGCGTAGACCGTTTAGGAATAAAGCCGTGTTGAGATGATGAAATTAAATTTTTAACCTGCTGAAAAACTTTATTGTGCATTATAATTTCAAATATCTTAGAAAAAGGACTTAAAATAGCAATAGGTCGATAATTTTTGCAGTCATTTATATCACCCTTTTTAAAGACAGGAATAATTTTAGTATGCTTCCAAGCATCCGGAAAAGTATAAGTTTTTAAAGAAAGATTAAATAAAATAAGAAGAGGATAAATCAACCCATCAGCACAACCTTTAACAATAAAGGAAGGTACATTGTCAACACCAACAACTGAAGAAGTCTTCAACTTCTTAAATGCCAAAAGAACATCCTCAAAAGTAATATTATCAATTTTAATGAAATCATACAAGGAGCTGTCAATTAAGGGAGAATTTCTGTCATAATCCGAACTAGATTTGTACACAGAGCTAAAGTAGGTGGCAAAAACATTAGCGATATCACTATTGCCATTAAAGCAGACATTTTTATAACATATATTGTTAGGCAAAGATTTGTTTTTATTAAAATAAGACCAGAACTTTTTAGGGTCAGAGATCAGTTTATTTTCTGTATTCTGCAAGTAAGAAGCATAATCCCTACCAATGCTGATCTTTAATTTAGATCTAAAATACTTAAATTCATCGGAAATGATCAGATCCCCACTTGGTTTGGTTGGATTTCCATCGAATACAGTATTAACTCTGTCAGCGAAATAAAAAAAGACGAAACTATATTTTGCTAAAATATGTTTATTGAAATAACTTGAAATTTTAAAATAAATACTCAAAAATAATTAGTTAATTTTAAAAAGTAACTCTAAACTAACAGAAAGTAATACATTTTCATTAAAAATCATAATTAATTCATAGTTTTTAAATAATCGCCGTTTGTTAAATATGCAGTCAAAATCTTTATATTCAGGTATTATAATTACAAGAATGTAGAATGTTGTCTCATTAGTAAATACTCTTTAAGACTAAAATAGTTTTGAACAATAAGTTTATAATTTAGTATAAGGCATGTTTTATTACCCCCAATAATCAAAATTTTTGCACCAATTTGACAAGCAATCGAATGATATATCACAGTTAAAGTAGTTCACATGCAATATTTATTAGGAGTTCTCATTGTATTTGTTAAAATTGATTTATTTAACTATTTAAAAATATGTTTGAAGTACGATCTCTGATAAACTACAAGGTTATGCAATAAAATCATGAGCAAGTGGTTATGACCAAGTGGTCAAGTTAGCGTGCACCTCCTGCTACAACATATGGCTCTTTATGTGCTCTCGCTCGTCAACTGACATCTCGGAGAAAATATATATAATCAGAATAGTTTGTTTCAGTAGTACAATTTTTTAAAGTATAACATCAAATTATAATAATATCTCGTAAAAAATGCCAGAATCATATAAAGCATAGCTTTAAAAAAATGGATCAAAATGGCAACAAAATAAAATAGTATATACCGGATTTTCCGTAATACTCTGCAAAAGTTCATCGTTAATCAAGTATTCTTGATTATTTTTATCTTATGGCATGTATTATATTGTACCGACCTTTGATTACTGCGTGAAAACGTCCTATTAAGTACTGTGCATGCAACACATCTCAAAATGCATCTTTCCAATCTCCATCTTTCCATGCGTATTTCTTATAAGCATCCGTTTGCTTTACAGGTTGTACTTTTCGTCGCCTTCGTGGCTGCTGCCCACGCTACCATTGTTCTGAATTCTGGCCTGGTATCTCCTGGACTTTGGAATACTGGACTGATAGCTCCGGGACTTGCTGCCCCACTCGCTACTACCTCCGTTTTGGCTGGTTCACCTCTTGTCTACAGCAACGGCATCATCTATCTCTAACGGACTTATCGGAGCATCTCCTCTCGCTTTAGGCGGTGGTATCGTATCTCCGATCGGACTTCTTGGATCACCTGGAGTAGTCAAGACCATTCTTAAATAGATCATTATAAATGTTCAGTTTCAACATGGAAAATACTAAATAAAAATTTTAGAGAAAAATATCAGTTTCGAATCATTTTTACCAACCAATGTGTCACTGAAGCTTTGAAATAAATTCGATTTTGAGAAGGGAGTTTCACATTTAAAGGAAAAAGCTGAAAGTTGTGTCCCTATATACGCATTCATTCTGATATTATTACCCATGGCAATTGAACAACGCATTCTTTTTAAGAATCACCAGATAAAATTTATCTGACATCTCTTCCTTTTATGATAAGCATATCATGTACTACTGGTATATAAAAGAAAAATTACATAATGAGGGTTTCTAAATTATGCATTCTTCTAATTCTTGTTTACAAATCTTGACAGGTTTATTGAAATATAAATGTAAAATAGAAAACTGTCTTCACGGCACTTTATATGTCAATAAGAGCAGTTTCAAATTAAAAATTGCTTTCAATGAAGAAAACTGTTTAAAGGAAAATATATTTAAAGGTGAATACTTTATCTGGATACACAATGTGTATAAATGCATACAGGATAGCCAATAAAGTTCTTCTCTATTAAATTAGCTTTAAATGGGAAACAGCTCTTCGCACATTATGAAATCAGTTACTGCGCTACCTGGTGTCAATTAGAAAGGCTATTTCTTATTTTTTCACCTCCAAAGTAGCAAACAAAACAGACACAAAGTTACTACAAAATTGGAAAGCGTTCTCGGCTTAGGGCTTCATTTTAGTGTTTCTCCCTCTTAAAAAAACACATAATTTAGTTTTGGTTTTACAAAAAGTGTCCCATTTTGTTTAAATATTATAAAGTCACAAATTTGGAAATATTTTTATAACAACTGATATTCACTTAACTGAATCTAGTAAGTTGTATGTGTTTACACAGCATTTAGAGCGAAAAAGTTAGCAGTATTCAAACGAGTAGTTTTTTTTAACTAATATATAGAAGAGAGCTTTCACTAAGCTTTCACTAAGAGAGCTTTCACTTGCGTCTTTGCAACGATGAAAGCGAACAGTCTAAACCTGAATTCAAAATAAAAATTGAAAAAAGATGGCTTCCCTCTTGGAAAATAAATTGCGCTTTCTACTGTGTTTCGATAAGAATACGTGAAATAAACTTACAAGGTGACACTAACATCTTTGGATGGTCGAATTTCAATGATCTTCATCGTAAAGGTAGTATATCATGAGCGTGCGTGTAATATATTAAGATGTAATACCCATCTACAGTCGAGAAAAATGGTCTAACCCCCAGCATTGTATATATAAGTTACACAAACATTGTATGTATAAGTAATCAAAGCACAAACATCATTGTAGCTAATTTCTTTGTCACTAATAGAACTGAAAAAGGAAGGATAAATTATGACAAAACATTAATTAAAAAACGCCTTTCAACACAAAATCGAAATATAGGGGAACTTGCTAAAGTGACCACCTTGGTAAAGAGACCACCTGTCTATAGTGACCATTTTTGTGAAATTGCGATTTACAATCACGACACTTCACCCCTGAATGTGTACCTGTAAGGTGACCATCTTTATAAGCAGGGCCCGTTTATCGGCAGGGCAACCGGAGCATCTGCCCTGGGCCCACCAATTTCAAGGGCCCAAAAATGTTGTATTTTTCAACAAATTTATGTTTGATAAAAAATTTTCATTTGTTAAAAATTTATATTCTTTAAAAAATTAACTTAAAAATCACTCGACATTATCCTGCAAATGTACATTTAAAAATTTCTGTTTATGCAAGCATGCACTGTAATATGTGGTGACATTTAACATTAACCTTACCGTGAATGAAACTGGGTTGCTTTTAACTCCCTATTAACTTCAGCTAGGCAATGATAACTCGTCTATACAAATATTGATATGCAGAAGTGACAGTATTTTGAAGCCCCCCTATAATGTTAGGCAAGTTTTGCATTTCCTTTCATAAATACATGCTATTTATGTATTTAGAAATCCTTTAATATTTATTGCTATGTACAATAGACACCAGTTATAACGTACTCTCACGAGACCTAAAAAAGTAGTACGTTATAGCCGAAGTACGTTATAAAAAGTACCGCGGTAAAATTTAATATTACATTAAAAAAAAGTGGGCTCATAATTTCATTCTAAAATGTGTTTTAAACAGGTCTGATTTTTTAAAATTTAAATTAGACATACAAAATTCTTTATTACTTACAATTTTGAGATAAATAATCTGTAATTTTTTTTGTTTTAAATGGGCAGATGCTACATTAAAAATACTGTTGTGGATATCCATAATAGACCTTTGTAGAGTCTCAGCATCATCACTGCGGCATTCAAAAAATCGTGATACTGTTTTTGCAGCATTTAATGCGTCGGGTATGCGTGGTATAGTCTCCTCTGTTTCTTCTTCACTATTATCAGAATCATAACAGATAGGGCTTTTCAGGAGGCATTTACATTGATGAATGACAAATAAAAAACATGGTCTTGTTCTTAGCCCTACCTAGCAGGCGAAAAAGATAAGATCGCTCCCTTCATTCATACACTATTCATCTCGCTAGAGAATCTGAAAACTGACAATGAGCGTTTTTGAAGGTACTGAAATTTCCGAGAACAAGGAAATAAAATTCTTAAGGAAAGCAAAATTTTGTTTTTGGCTTTGGTATAAAAAGTACAATATAGCTGTAGTATGTACTTTTGTCAAGTACGTTTTATGCGAAGTTAAATAACATTATAAATATAGGACTTCAATCGGGACCTAGCTTCTAGGTACGTTATAACCGATAGTACGTTATATCCCTGGTCCGTTATAACCGATAGTACGTTATATCCCTGGTCCGTTATAACCGATAGTACGTTATATCCCTGGTCCGTTATAACCGGTGGAAACACATGTATTTATATTTAGTGTTTAAACAAGCAGTATATTTAAGTAGCTATATGTATCTAAAATAACTTAGATGCATAATACTGTTTTCGTGCAATTTCCCGTAAAATATTTATGGTCTGGTGCAAAGGCCCAAAAATTTGTGTTTGCCCTGGGCCCAATATTGTGATGATCGGGCCCTGTTTATAAGGTGACCACAAAGGCGTAGCCAGGAGGTCGCTGATGGGGATGCAGCCACCCCCGAAAAGAGCATAAACATAAGATACGGAGAAAATTGTGTTTTTATGGATAAATTAAGAAGTTCCTTTGATATCCCCGTGGTATATTTGAAAGTTCCTCTTGAGATATCTAAATTCAGCTATGGACCTTAAGCCAAATTTAAAATTTTCTTTAATGTATGTTTTTCCAACTACTGCAATGATTTTAAACTCAACTTATGAATTTGTTTTTTATTTTCCTTCTTTCTTTTCTTTAATTTGTTTTTATATACGACTACTTGTAGAAAAAGAAAATGTTCTACCAATTTTTATAAGTTAAATTGTGATCTAGGGTTTGAGTTCTCAGCCGCCTCCGAAAAAAATACCTGGCTATACGCGACGGGTTACCAGTTTTGTTCTTCCCGAGGGTAGTCACATTAGACAGGCTTCAGCGTGTATTAATGCATGTTAGATAAAAAGATCACAAATATATTTCATTAAATACTATTCTTTTCAATTAGATTAACCACTCAAAAGCTTACAACACGAATGTCGTTCGAGCAGGTGGTCAGCACTACGGCGATTCAATTTTAAGAACAAAATTTGCCAAGGTTAGCCATTTATGGTGATTTATTTGGCGCCGAAAAAATAAGTCTCCAAAACTGAGCACAGCTTGGCAATATCTTCTATATTTAACAAGAAATTGTCAAACCCTACTATTTATTCAATGGGAATAATGATTAGTGTCTACAAAAGTATCTGTATTAGCGTAAATATAAGTGAAATATAGTTAGAATATCAGATACGAAGACCGTAAAACAGTTTTAATAGGCCATTTTAATATGGATTTCATTTCTAAAAGAAGATTTTCAAGGAACAAGAAAGACAATTGGGGCACACTCATGGATTACGATGCACTTTTCGAACTAACTGGAACAAAGAAAACAAATTAGGGCGATACATAAATTATGATGCACTTTCCAACATAATGGAGCAAGGAAAATAAATAGGGCTGACACATTCATTTTGGTGCTCTTTCCAACGTAATGAAAGAAGGAAGGCATATGTGGCCGACACATCGGTAATGATGCGCTTTCCAACGTAATGAAAGGGGGGGGGAAAGAAAAATAGGGTCAACGTATGGATTATGATACACTTTTAATTTATAGCACTTCAGTACGTATTTTAAAATATAAAAGTGATTCAGATGATTTTTTTTCTTCAGGAGATACAATTCTGTGGTGCGATTATTACTACTTTAACTGTACTTGTTCGTATACATGTGCGGCAACGTTAAGATTACTTGTTTTCGTTTTGTGCGTTTGTGAAAAGTGGGTGATACTGCATTGTAAAAAAAGTTATGCATACTACACTCACTAAAAAATGTATTCTATATTAAGCATCAGCTATGCGCAAACAAAATTCATCTATGACGTTTACATGAGGCATTTTATCACACGACGAAAGATACTTAGTATACACCTTTCGCCATGTTTAAAAAAACGGTTACAGTAATATAAATAAAACTTTATATTAAGAAGCACACATAACAAGGTACTTGTGTGTCAGAAAGATGTATCTTTCAGTCCCCACTATTCTGAAAGTATGTGTGATAAGAGCTGATTAAGGCTGAAGATTTGTTCAGCCGAAACGATCGTACTGACAACTAAGTTCCTTGTTTTGCGTGTTTTTTATACTAAGTTTTATTTATATTATCTTTTACCACCAGTTTTTTCAGTGCTTATTTTTTACGATTACAATAATCAGATTACCACTTCGAATAAGCTCGCAACTATCAAATCTGCATTTTATTTTTTAAAGAAATTGATTAAATTTTTCTTCTAATAAATCATGTAACATAACAAAATGAATGCAACAGGAATATTCATTGACGGGCATTCTTCAAGTCTCAAAAAACATGAACTCTTAAGAACAAAGCGCTGTAATAGGCTTTCAGATCAATGGGCGATAAAGATCTAGAAATAGTTACTCCGCTTTAGAATAAATTAGAAAAGGCATTCACGTGCTTATCTCGTGAAATGAAAATCGACCTTATTTGCATTCATTCTTGAAGATTTTTTTTGAAGATTTGATCCTTGAAGATTTTTTTTTCTTTTAATTTGTCTGTGGTTTTCTATTTATAGTTTGATTGATTGTTACCGCAAAGGTGTCGACGTCTTTAACCCTTTTATCTACCGCATTATGAATGGCCGAGAACATCAACTTGAAACCGTTTGTTTTCTCTTGTTTTAGACCAGAGGTTTTTTAAATTGTGGTCCTCGGACCGTTGGGGGTCAGCGTAGCAATTATCAGGGGAGCGTGAAATTATAAAACATAGTTAGAACTAATTTAGCAAAACTTTAACAAAGTTACGAATAAAGCATCTAATATTTAATTCCATTCTACTCAACATATTTTTGTTATACAAAGAATCAAAATATAAAAACAAATTTACATAAAAGCGGATCTGACAAGAAAATATTCCCGAAATCGGGGTTTTGGTTTTAAGAAAATAAATGAG
This sequence comes from Cheiracanthium punctorium, assembly GCA_038373885.1. Lineage (NCBI taxonomy): Eukaryota > Metazoa > Arthropoda > Arachnida > Araneae > Cheiracanthiidae > Cheiracanthium > Cheiracanthium punctorium. The sequence goes on along the minus strand of JAWZYV010016213.1, from coordinate 463,719 downwards.
CCCATATCACCAAGAAAAAATATTTACAAAAAACTTTTTAGTACGATATATTTGACTGAGAAATATTTGTAGAGTTTAAAGCATTATAATTTATGCAATTTAAATATATATATATATATATATATATATATATATATATATACATTCTTTTACTGTTATTTTTATCCATTTTAAGTTTCTATTTTACATCCCAATAAAAATATTCATCTTTGTATATGGGAGAGAGCATTATTTAGATAAATGAAGACGCGATGTGATAATTGAGCCAGAAATTAAGTTAGAATTACGTAAAATGCCTAGGGTTGTAATGGGGTCCGCAAGAATAATATTGTTCAAGATGAAGTCATCAAACTATAAAAGTTTAAGAACCGAATGAATAAATAACCAATACTGACAAATATAATAAAAAAGGGATTTAGGAAAAAATTAATAAACACTACTTATATCTCTGATGACTGTTTCATAAGCAATTAATGAGGCTTTTTCAAAGGACTATAGCACAAAGAAAACTCAAGAAGTCAAGTAATACTTTGACTTCTTCAGTTGTTCTTTATTTAGTTCTTGTTTAGTTCAAAATAGCTTTTCGTTTAAATCCCCCCTCCCTCAAAACAATTACCACTAGTGTTTTTAAGGTAACATTTCGCTTTATTGAACAAAATTACCTCTTTTAATCCACTCAAAAAATAATTTATATATCCTCCATTGACATGGTCTATTTCTTGAAAATTTTCTCAATTTCTATGCGTTTTTCGATCGTGTTGTTCTGCAGGACTAAACCTCAATCCTTCCCGATGCAAATTACCAAAAATTAGCACTCTGTGTTATCTGGGGGAAAAAATCTAATGTGGGCAACACATGACTTCCTTGCACGTCTATTAAATCAAAAATATTTTCGGCGCACTTCATCTAAACTTATTTTGTTTGAAAGACACAAAATACTGTAATAATACTAAAGTTTAGCGATTTCAAGCCAAATATTTCCGATATCATCAAGCTGGGGCTGTGGTAGCCCAGTGGTTAAGGCGTTGGACTCGTAACCGGAAGGTTGCGGGTTCAATACCGGCGTACCACTAAAGACCACCATGTACATGCGGTGTACGTGCACGTTAAATCTGTGGTTCCGAAAGTCCTCTCGGCGGTCGCTGGACGTTTCCGAGGGTTGCCAGTATTCAGAAGTCCCCCACCTTCTGATGAGGTTCCAAATTGTGGCGGGAAATTCCGGGAAGGACGTATGTAGCTCTAAGCGCACATTCAGTGACGCGAGCTGTCCTCTCCTGCAAATAAATAAATAAATATCATCAAGCTGTGTTTAATTTGGAAGATTTGTTTTTGGCACTTAAATCTTGGCGTTATTTCGCCAAAAACCGACAAGTTTAATATAGTTCGCGAGATTTTGGGGATAGGCAAAGTAGTAATTGACCACAGACTTGTCCAATGAATTTAATGTATCCATACACCTTAATGTATTTAAAGTCATTTGGGTGACCCTGTAAATAAATTACTCGGTCAAAAAAAAGATGCACAGTTAGATGTTACAATACTTCTAAATACAAAATTTCAACATTCTACAGTTAAAGTTTTAAAACATATGTGAGATACGAAATTATTTTTGGAGCCGAATTTGGCGATATATCGGCAAAACTTGCCAAGGTCGATGACAGATCGTGAGATTTGGGGCATGGACCAAACAGACTGTACACTTGTAATTGCCGCAGTGGACATTACACATGTGCAGTCATGCACACTTTATAGTACAGTTCGTTTAACGTTTAAGTTACACCTTAACCGTTGTTTTACGATTCAATTGTCATTTGCAGCCGAACCCCTTTAAATTATGGAACTATTCCTTATGCCATACTATTGGAACTATTCCTTATGCCATACGTTTTCTTCCCTTTTTCAATAATATTTCGTACAAATTTGACGTCATTCTTATCAGTGGTTCTTTTTTTTATAGCGTTTGAAACTTAAACTGTAATAATAATCACCCTGTATATTAAATGTGGAAATATTTATGTATGTTTCATTATCGTACATTATCAATCTTTTTTACTTTATGCATAGAAAGCTAGGAAATTCTATTAATTTTGACGGTATAATATCATTTGAAATTTTTTGATTTCATGGGATATCTTATTTTTATTTAAATTCTTTAATATGAAGATTTGCTCCACTTATTAAATATAAATTCAGTATCTCCATATGGAGATGCAATTGCATGTTATCGTTTCGGAGCTGTTATCATATTTTATATTAAAGTATGCTTTTCTGATTTTAGAAATCAAGTATCGCTACTCTAATTACATGGCAAATCTTATTTATAAAACATACACATTATTGAACCTTAAAAAATAGGGTGATTTGATATTGACTATTTTAATATCAATAAGTTTTAAAACAAATATATGGCGAAAAAAATGTTTAAAACCTAGAAATTTTCATTAATTATATTAATCATTGAAGTATGCATTGAAAATTTGAAGATTGTAATTCCTTTTGTTGAAAACAAAGTAATTTTCATATGTTTTGAATATTTTTTTCCTTTGCTATTGAGGGGTTTGTGTGTGTGTGTGTGTGTGTGTGTGTAAATAACTATGTTACATTTTATATAATACAGTGTGTTGTTAAAAAATGTGGCATGATGAGTTAACATTGTCACCATTCAAACATTTTGAATTATAAAATTCACAAATGAATTAACTAAATAGCCTTATTATTACATATACATGATTTCTGATAATACTTTACTTCATGAGACTGTCATTTAAAATACTTAAAAACAAATGCATTGAAAATGCTGCATAACTCAACTTTTCCCGCAGAACAAATAAAAATAAACAAAATAATTTCTTCATGTTTAACCATTTAAGGCGAAGATGTATCGAGATGATGCAATTCTAAAGCAACATTGCTGGATAATTTTTTGTCCATCTTTCGGAAATTACGCTATCATTTTAAGTTTCAATGTCATGAAAATGTGTCCAGGGTGGGGCATCATTTGATGGCCTTTAAAGATAGCCAGTCCCTAATTCTCTCTTGATATGTCATTTTTTTCCGCAACCAGCCTTCCCCCAAAATAGTATATAAACCCATGGTTTCCATGTTCTCAATATACATCTTTGAGCTCTCGAGCTAAGTATACAACCGACAATGATCGCAAAGGTAAGAATATAATTCTGTTAACTTCTGTATTTGGTTATTTTTAATTTAGAAACTTGAAGTGAATGTTTCCATTTCTTTAATATTGCTTGGAAGTATTAGTATAGGTAATTTTACATATTTTAGTGGGATTTTCTTTATCAAATTAGTGCGTCAAAATTGTGCAATGTCTGCAAGAAATAATATAGTGTCTAAAGAAACTCAAATTTATTCCTAATAAGGATTTATACGAGTAACTCATCTTATAAAACAAAATGTCCTTGTTATTGACAAAGTTTCATCTTATCAAGAATTTTAAAAATCAGAATAAGTACCTTAAGTATTAAAGAATTTGTTATTTCTCAGAGCATATGTAATATTTTGCTAAATGAAACCAGGCTGTAAAATTTTCGATAGCTCAAATCTTTCGCTATCGGGAATTTTCAACAAATATACTGATTCTCGAAATAAAGACCTAGCGTCGTTTTTCGTCCATTAACTGAACTCAAGAAATCGTTGCTTATTCTTTTTCCATGGAAAAATTTTTGAATAAGCGAAAATTTTAATATTAAATTTATTAAATTGTTTTTTATCCTTAAATTTAAAGATATTAATATCATTCAGTCTGAGTTTTTGGGTTAGTTTCAATTTTAATCTATTCTGTCAGTTACAATTAATTAGGATACTACTCTAACACAGGAAATCTGTTTGACTCAAGAAATAACGTAATAGGATTATTTTAAAGAACTTTTTTTTCCTATGCTCGGGCTGCGGCTACATCGGCCATAAGCCTTAGATCACTTTATTTTAAAGAACTGAAATCTATTTACAGTTGAAAGATCTATACCACAATCTAAATTGTTAAAAGTATTGTTAAAAAATTAAATTAAATTTAAAGTAATGTTTAATTCTCTCTGAAGGTAATTACCTATTAAGTCACTGTATTGCAGTTCATAAACTTAGATTATTATTCAAAGTTTATATGGTAGTTTATAGGTTATTATACTGCACACTTTTATTATAATGTACAAACACCTTGCATGATTGGTCCAAAGACCTGCTTAACCCATTAAGGGCGGATATTTTACCCTTCCTCCCCCCCAATCTTTCCCCTGAACTGAATTAACTTCATTGGGGTTACTTGAGTGAGAATGTCCTTTTCTATTTTTTCAGATGTCAGATGCGAAATTTCGTAAATATGGCCAGGTGACCATACGGTCACGCTAGTCCTTTATGTAACCATACTATAAACCATTGTTTGCTGTTACCATACGGTAACCTTAGTACTTAATGGGTTAAAAGCCCTTTCCGAGATCTCTCTACAAGTTGAATTCTCATCAAGAGTAGAAAAAAATATTGAAGACTTAAATCCCTCAAAATCGCTTTCATCATTCCTCCATCATTCAAAACGTGTTTCAGGTCTTTCAGTTTAATCGGTAGACACAATATTAAAAATCAATAGAGCCGTTTCCTTACTTTAAATGTTCTTCAAAGTATTAATCAGGTTTATCGTAGGACTAAAAAATAGAGATATACACTGATCTTTGCGTTTAAGGGCCCCGAAATTGTAAACTTCATGTACGCATGCTTGTAAGCATATGTGCCATCATATTTTCAGAGCTACCTCTCTTCACTTCATATTGTTTATATTCTAAACTCGAATTTAGCCAACATAAGCTGTATTATCTAAAATGAAACTTAACAAATGATACTACAGGACACACACATTGATTTAAAAACTATGTTTATTCTTTGAAATGCAAGGCTGAAATTATCTAAGGGCTAATCAGTAAGCAATTCATCATGATTTCAAACGGCTGGTTCTCTATCCGGTGCAGAAATAAAAAAGAACATCCGATCATTATTAAAAAGAGTAGTGATTGTTATGGCTTGTATTCCTTCATTCATAATTGTATCTTGTCGCCAATTCGATCCTGGCAACCCTATCGATGGGTTCTGGGTGGTAGCTGTGATTTTCGCCAGTAGTCGTCTCGTTTGTAAGCCATAAGCGCGGCATCCTTGAACCCTCTTGACTCATTTAATAGTCACAGAATAAAGAAATTAATTGTTGATCATTCGCCTTACAGTCCACTTTTTTCGTATCGCAACATTTCTGGTCCGTCGAGCCGGAGGACCTATGGATAAACAAACTCTCGTAACGTTGAACAGGCAATTAGGTAGCCTGAAAACAAAGGTAACCAACCTTACCAAGTATTTAGATGATTTTGTTCCGTCATCGGATAAAGACATTGAACTCGACTTGAAATTGAACTCTTTAAAAAAAACACAAAGCGATTGTGATGAATTAAGACTCCAGTATTATAAGTTACCGGAAGAAATAAATATTGCCGATAAAGAACATGATTTGGATATCCTCGATGACGCATTGCAAGAACTGGAGGTAAGAATTAGATCTTTCCTCTCTTCTATTAGTAAAGCTGTTGATATTTCTGACAAGAACATAGATCATTCTATTTCGAATAATGTATGCGCAAATGTAAAGGTGAAATTACCCCAAATAAATTTACCAGAATTTTTCGGATCGTATCAAGAATGGGGACTCTTTAAATCAAAATTTGACTCCCTTATCACATCTAATGAAAGTTTAACAAATCAACAAAAACTGCACTATTTGCAAGCTTCGTTAAAAGGAGAAGCTGAACATTTGCAAACGCCGAACGATACATTCGATTCTTTATTAGGTGCTTTGCAACAAAGATTTGAGAATAAACGTGTTATTGCATCATCTCACATCAATTCTATTTTGTCCTTGAATAAATTAAATAATGAATCGGCAAGGGATCTAAGAACCCTACTTGATAACATTCAGAAGCATATTCGTTCTTTAGAATTGTTTGATTTGAAACCCGACAAACTTTCTCAGCAAATGTTGGTTAATATTGTGTTAAACAAACTAGATCATGAGACTCGTCGGCAATAAAATAATGACCATGGACAGTACTGAATTTCATGACTGGGAAGACTTTCTCTCCTTTTTGTCAAAGAGATGTCAAATTTTAGAAGGTTTAAATGCTTCCTTTCATAACCAAAACAAGCAAAAGAACATTCCTCTCCATTCTAAACCGAAGGTGCTTCTTTCGAAATCTCAGCCTAATAATTGAGCTTTATGCAAACAAGCACACAGTTTGTTTAAATGTAAACGCTTCAATTCAATGAAAGATTTGATGTAGTAAAAAGTCATAATCTTTGTATAAATTGTTTATCTCCATTGCATAAATTATCGAATTGCCCTAGTGTTCGAAATTGTTTCTGTTCTAAACGGCATAATTCCTTATTGTGTAGAAGTTTGAATAAGAGTGTTGATAATCATAAGCATTAGCCACAAGAAACTACTAACCACTTGAAAACGAAAGCAATAAATTCCGAGTTAAATGTGAATTCTCCACCCTTTTCGCCTCCGTACCAAGGTGACAGTCAGTCTGCATTACAAGGAAGAAGAATTTATTGGTTCGAGTTTCGTATCGGGAAAAAATAAACAAAGCGTGGTTTTAAGTACTGTTATTGTTTTTGGTGAAAATAACGTTGGAAATAAGTTCCCGATAAAGGCAATTCTTGATTGCGGTTCTATGGTGAATATTATCACGTTGGATACTGCGTTAGCTTTAGGATTAAGGCTTCGAAAAATAAATACCTTAGTTTCGGGTATTGGTGGTGCATCTCACAAAATAAAGCATGAGGTTTCAATTGCAATTTCAAATAAGGAAGATCTGTTTAGAAAAATAATTGATTGTTTGGTTGTCGAAAGTATTACAGATTTTACACCAATGTGTAAACTTGATATGAAAGGGATAAAAATTCCTGACGGCATTAATCTATCAGATAAATCCTTTCATTTACCAAGTAAAATACATATGTTGCTTGGAAATCAGTTAATTTTTGATTTATTAAAACCTGAAAAATTGAAATTAGCTGGAGGTAATTTGATATTACAAGATACTGTGTTCGGCTTCACTGCTAGTGGTATTATGCGTCATGAAAACATTATTAGCCCTGACTTTCATTGTGGTCTTATTTCAACCCTTGATGAATTAGACAAAAATATTAGATTATTTTGGAAAATAGAAAATTTAACGGACGTGGAAAATCCGGTCGTTAAATCCGAAGAACGAATTTGTGAACAGCATTTCTTAAATACCTTCAAAAGGGATGAATCTGGTCGCTTTATAGTACAGATGACTTTAGCTAAGGATCCCAGTTGTTTAGGGGACTCCAAACAAACCGCTTTGAATGGACTCGAGGCCTTATGGAAAAGGTTAGTCAAAAATCCGGAAATGCTGATTTTATATCGTAATTTTATTCAAGAATACCAGACAATGGGTCACATGGTAGAGATAATTGAAGAAGAAGAGCCAGCGGTGACGTACTATCTACCACACCACGGTGTTTATCGCCCTACTAATAGTACAACTCCACTTCTCGTAGTTTTTAATGCTTCGTCTGTTACTTCCACTGGTGAATCACTAAATTCATTGCAAATGAATGGTGGTATAATACAAGAAGACTTATTTTCAATTCTACTTCGATTCAGAATTCACAAGTACGCGTTAACTGCAGACATAAGGAAAATGTTTAGGATGGTTGCTGTAGATGAATCTCAGCGTGATTTGCTACGGATCGTTTGGAAACATAATTTTGAAGATCCAGTGAAGAAATATAAATTAACCACCGTAACCTATGGTACTAGTAGCGCTCCCTATCTAGCCACTAGGTCGTTGAAACAACTTGCTATAGACGATGGCAAAGATTATCCATTAGCTGCCGAAGTTTTGCTTTCAGACGTGTACATGGACGAGATCTTAACAGGCAGCGATGATCTGGAATTAGGGAAGAAACTCCAAGCTCAGCATGTCTCACTGTTACAAGGTACTTACATGCAATTGCATAAATGGGCAGCTAGTAATCATTACCTATTGCCAGATGAATTAAATGAAGATAAAGACTTATTTTTTGCCAATCAAAATGAGACGAAGACACTCGGGCTTTTATGGAAGCCACAGACAGATTCCTTCTCTTTCAAGGTATCTACTAAGGATGAAGGAGGAAATAATTGTGAATTCACCAAAAGAACTGTGCTCTCCACAATTGCAAAATTGTTCGATCCACTCGGGCTATTAGGGCCCATAATAGCAAAGGCTAAAATTATAATGCAAACTCTGTGGCAGTTAAACTTAGACTGGAATGATTGCTTGCCTCCAAACTTAAAATCCCTGTCATCTATAAACCTTTTGGTTATTCCTCGTTATTGTCTTCAACATCATTCCATTCGAACAGAAATTCATGGCTTAGCAGATTCTTCAGAGGAGGCTTTCGGAGCCGTAATCTACATTCGTTGTGTTGACGCAAATGGGCAGATCATTGTTAATCTGTTGTGCTCTAAATCTAAAGTTGCTCCTCTAAGGACAATCACCATTCCTCGGTTAGAGCTGAATGCTGCAGTTCTTCTTTCCAAATTGGTTAAAAGATCTCTGCAAGCCATAAAAATCCAAATTGATGACATTTACTTTTGGTCTGACAGCAGCATAGTGTTAGCGTGGATTAAGAGGCCACTTTCTCATCTCAAGCCATTCGTTAGAAATCGTGTGAGTATCATTCAAGAGCTTACCAAGATTGAATGCTGGTGCCACGTCAGCTCCAAGGAAAATCCAGCCGATATCCTTTCGAGAGGCCTAAATCCTGACAAAATTCAGGAATGCGATCTGTAGTGGTTTGGGCCGATATTTCTACGTCAAGTCGAAATAAGTGAATTCTCTAACCCTACTTCAATTGAGAACAATGACCTCTTTTCGCGAGAAATAAAAGAAGCGCCAACCAGTGAAATGTGTGGGCTGCTGGAGACAGTCGAACAACTAAAACTGATCAATAGCTGTTCTTCATTCACCAAATTACAGAGAGTGCTTGCTTGGTGCAAAAGATTTGTAAACAACGCAAGAAACCCCTTACAACGAGAGACTGGATGCCTTAAGAGTTATGAACTTAATCAATCCTTGTGGACAATAGTGAAAAACATTCAAGGAACTATCTTTGATAAGGAAATACAGTGCTTAAGCAAAGGGACTCCGATTCCAAAATCTAGTAAACTCTTAAATTTAAACCCTTTCTTAGATAGTAATGATATCCTCCGTGTTGGAGGACGACTGAAAAACTCTAACTTGCCTGTTTCGCAAAGGCACCCAATATTGCTTCCCTCTAAACATCATTTTACTTATGTTGTAATTAATTATTTTCATACCTTATATTTCCATACAGGTGTAGAAGCTACGTTTACTTCTTATGGTCTATTTGAAAGTATTTTAAAATTTGAATATGTATGTATGTTTTTTTTTCTTCACTTTATTCCTTTTGAAAACTGAAAATATTTGTATTTTTATTTAATATCATTGTGATGGCATTTAATCTCATTTACCAATTTTGATTGTTTTTTTGATTATTTAACCTGTATCTTTAATTTGAACGCCTCCGTCGTTGCAAGGCGGGGGAGAAATGTTATTGCTTGTATTCCTTCATTCATAATCGTATCTTGTCGCCAATTCGATCCTGGCAACCCTATCGATGGGTTCTGGGTGGTAGCTGTGATTTTCGCCAGTAGTCGTCTCGTTTGTAAGCCGTAAGCGCGGCATCGTTAAACCCTCTTGATTCATTTAATAGTCACAGAATAAAGAAATTAATTTTTGATCATTCGTCTTACAGTCCACTTTTTTCGTATCGCAACAGTGATGAAAACTAATTTTTATTTTATGTACAGAAAGTTATCTCTTACGTCAAAACCTATAATTTTTTAAACACCATATTACAAGAAATAAAAATGTCATATTTTAAAAAGCTCTAATTATCACTTACAATTGATTTTAATGAACTTTCCGTTCTCAGTCTTGAAATCGTGTTTAATTTTCCTAATGAACCTATTATATGAATCTAGACCACCTGCGTCCCTGCGGAGTCCTCCACGGTGATACCGATGCCTGGAGATGTATTAGTAAGCTAGGAGTCTCATGGGAAGATAACTTTTGGTTACCTTTGACCTTTTTGAACTTTTCATCGTTCTTTGTTCAATATTCCCTAGCCATTGGAAATTAAAAAAAAATGTTTAATTTTCCTTCAGATTTATTGAAAATTATTCGTCCATGTTCATTAGGTCAGTATATGCTTAAGTACAGAAATCCTTTCCTTGCCCGCTAACTAAAATTCTGGATGCTTCAACAGATGTCATACAGAGACTAAAAGCAGATAAAGTTTAATCCTCTGTGGCGCAGTAAAGGCGCATTTGTGATAATATGTAAGCGGTTGCTTTTTTTTTCCAAATATGGAAACTGAGTTGGAAATGTGCATTCAAATCTCAATCCCTATCGATAATCAGAAAATTTTAACTCATGTAACATTACGCTTGGTAAATTTCGATAAAACAGGAATATCTATTTGATTTCGATCATCCAGATTGGCATCATTAATTAAGTACTATGATTTCCTTTTTCGTTTAGCTTGCTCTCCTTTTTGCCATCCTGGCTGCCGTTCATGCGGCTACCATCTTGAACAGCGGAATCCTGGCTCCTGGACTGCTGACTACAGGCATCGTGTCACCTGGTGCCACACTTCTCTCAGCTCCCATCGGTGTCCCCTCTGCAGTTTCCACTCGTTCCGTCCTTGCTACACCCAATGCCATCACTACCGACAGCAGAATCATCGGCGGTGCACCCCTTCTCTGGAGCAATGGCATCATCGGCGCTTCACCCCTCGCCTGGAACAACGGAATCATCTCTCCAATCGGCCTCATTCGTAAATGAAAAACATTCGATATATAACTATGTCATGAAAATTGCATTAAGAAAAAATTAAAGTAATATGTTATTTCCATAATATTTGTGTTTTATTACTTTTTTTTGGACAGTTTTGCCTCTTGTTTTTATAGACATCATTATGTTAAATGAGAGAATGCAACTTTAATTTAAATTCATGTAATTTTAGTAAGAATTCTATAAAACAATTACATAATAATCAAGTAGATTCTTTTAAAATAAAGTAGAATATACTTTCATTTCATGAGTTCTTTCTACAGTTACAAAATTCAAAAGAGGATCCGGGGATTCCAGTGTAAGGCAATTTTCCTATTTTAGTTTTGTGACTAACGTATTAGTTTTTCAACAAGTATATGATTAAAAAAAACATCGATATTAAATTTATTGACACGGTATATTATACTTTAATCCATGATATCGTAACAGTAAAGCGTTTCGGTTTTCAAAGTTAATAATTGGTCAAATCCTACTTTAGGACCCCACTTGGCGCGATTTCGAAAATCGTCATTTTGGCTTGTTTCAGCGTCTGTCTCTAGGAGCTGCAAACTGCGGCTACAGTGTTCGCAGAGACACTACGGAAAATGCATACTAATTAGTGATGAGCATAAATAAGGAATGTTAAAAGCCCTATGAAATATAAAAAAATGATATTTTTCTTACACGACCTTTTGAACATCACATTTTTTAAGTAAACTATCTTTCGGTCGCAGTCGATTATTTTTTTCTATTCCTTTTGATATTTTTAGATTATAGAACAAATTTTCTGAGATCTAAAGCGAACTTGTTAGAATCTAAAAACTAGAATTTCTTTTTTAGCCATAATTATACCTTAGTTAATTTATAATCAAAAGCACGGTTACCTTGCAGTCGCAACAGTAAAACTAATCATTTGAAATCTAAAACGATTTTTTTTAAATCTGAACGCTAGAATTTTCTTGCAGCCGCAATCATACCATAGTAATAATCATAGCATAGAGATAGAGGATCAAAAGGGTGGCTTTCAGATGGGTTACCATATATTCACAGAAAGTCCCCTAAGTTGCAATATTTAGGCATTTATCACCAACTTGGTGGACTGGGGTACTAACGTAGGAAAACCTAATAATTTTGTGTTTCCATAATGTAACTAAAAAAATTAAAAGATCATGCTGGTAGTCTAATAGTAAAAACAATTAATGTGTCATGCGAAATGTTCTATTTAAATATTTAAATTCTTCATGGTTTAACAGAGAACACATTTTATTTATTTTAATTTTGCGAAAAATGTCAAGCTGTGTCATCTGTCAGGAGCTGTTTAGATTCGCACAAATTGAGAATATGGCGTAAATTGGCTTTCAAATTTTATCAGCCTTACTCAAATTTTAATTTATTACATCACGTTTTTGACGGCATTAAAATAAATCCCAGTTAGCAAATCCATTTCATTTAGTTGTTCATCGGCTTGGTGTACCCAGTTAGTTTTCCAGTGTAGTACTATTGAATAAGTTTATCAACGACGTCGGGAGAAAAGAAAGTTAAAGAGAAATTTTTACATAGGACCATTATGTAGGAGCTTAATCCTATGTTAAAAACTCAGCTTTAGAATTCGATTGGTGCTTATCAAACTTTCGGTGTATATCAAAAATATTAGAAAATTTTGATTTAATAACCACTGCTTCAGGAAGAATAAAGTTTTATACTTTATACAATGTATATGTTTTTATATTATTAAAATTACAGCAATGCATCAATATTTCTTATAAAGCACAAAAATTAATATGTTTGAATTACAAATGCTTAACTCTTTCTGATTTTATTTGTATCTTTCACCCACAAATTCAATTTTTATGAATTGGGGAACTTCTCATACTCAGTTTCAACTACTTGTAGAAGTTGGTTTTGCTCTTCTTGATTTCTCAAGGGATTATAAAAGGTCGTAGTAGAGCAATTCGTCTCGCATATAAGGTGCAACACTCTGCATTGATACATTGATATAGTATAAACTAGCAGACCCGCACGGCGTTGCCCGTGAACCCCTTAAATTATGCGATTTACGAAATCTGACATGTAAACTGCAACTCCAGATTAGTACTCTAGGCCGCAATTATATAACAGAATGTGCAGATAATGGTTCCAGAGTTTCAGGTACGTACTTACAAACGCACCACTAAAAACAGCTCACTGCTGTGACGTCACACATTTCTCATTTGAAAAAACGGAAGGGGAGTTTCGCATAGTATTCGAATGGCAGAACAATTTTTCACAAAATAATTTTTTAAACCACAGTTTTTAAGTAATTTTTTTAAAAAATTGGCCAGGTATTGTAAAAGGAATAGATATAGATGAAGAGGGGTTTTGATCGGACAGGCTGATCACTAATCAACTCGATATCGTGCTCAATTAAATCTGTTCTACCCGGATCATTAGAAAACAATTTCCGGTGCTTGTCTAACAGTTGTTTTAATTGAGTAATCTGCTCTTCAGTACGCCGCTTATCCAAGTTATCTTCCCTCACGATCTCCTCAAAATTGTATACTTCTGGGTTCGCGTTCGGGTACAGTATCTCTAAGTCTGTCTCTTCTATTGCTCTATTTACCTTATCTTCAACCAAAACATTGATCATCTCCACCCTTTGGTGGTATGGTTTTAAGAGATTAACGTGATATATTTGCGATCTTTCTTTCTTCCCGGGTAATCTTACAATGTAATTCGTCTCCGAAATTTTACTTTCGATCGTCCCTGGGCCTACCCAATCCATTTTGTTTGGTTTTGAAGTCGCCAAAACTAAGGGCCCGATTCAAACGAAACAGAGTTCTATCGTTTTCCGTTGCGATCGCGGAAATTTTCGACTGATTCCTATGTTTCCTATTCAAGTGAAACCTGTCTATCGCTTTTAGATCACGTGACACTGCGATCGGTGTTTTGCTATCGCTTTTTCAAAAGCGATCGCTTTCCAGAACATGGCGGATCGATCGGCGGATGGTTGATAAGAAGATTACAACAACAACGAAGACTCGTTATTTAAAATTACGAAGCAATCCGTTGGAATTATCAGACAGGGAATTCTGCAAAAGATTTAGGCCTGCGGAAAGCTGAATTTTCTCGCAGAGCAGAATTTCTGTATGGTTTATTTTCTGTCGGCCTTTGAGTTCTACTCTAGCAGACACTACGATGCAGGCGCCATCTATAGTCCTTATTTTAAATCGTTTATTGACCGGTTTGTTGCTCGGTAAATTTGATGTTTGAAACAGCGCGAAAAAAAAAAAATAATTACGAATAATTTCTCGCTAAAATAAGCATCCTAGCAACCCTCCTAAACAAATACGAATATTCATACCATTATATTAAGGATGTCTTTGATTGTTAATTATATATCAGAACATAAAATATATAGTAATTCTACCCCTCCATTATAATTATAAACAGCTTCTCTGCTACAGAAAAATAAAATGTAGTAGGCAAACTAGAGAATAATTATTATTCGATAATTCGAACAATTCGACATGATAATTATGACGAACAATACTATTATTAATAATTTTCTAAAAAAAATCTTCATAAATTAAAAATGTATTTCCATGATTATAAACATACAAAAAATATTTACCTAAACCAGTTAAAATTTTAAAACATTAACCTACAATACTGTTGGGGAAAAAAATTAAGACACAGCCTGTTGTACGTTGCAGCTCAAACATAAATAAATGAACAGTTAGTCGTCGCCATTAAGTTAAAAGTTTTTTCCAGAGAAAGATGCGATTTTTTTATTGGTTAACAGCGACTTTCTACGTCACCGGAAGTTGCGTTTTCACTCTGTGGCGATAAAGTTTCGATCTAGCAAACCTGTAAGTTCGATCGCCTATTTTGTTTCACTTTGAATACACTCTTGCGATCGCTTGTAAAAGCGATCGAACTTCCAGAGAGAAAACGATCGTTTTGGAGACGACCGATCGCGTTTCGTTTGAATCGGGCCCTAAGACTTGTTCTCCTATTTTACATTCCCTTTTTACGCTACTCTTATCGTGCCAATATTTACGTTTCTCTCTGGTTTCTTTCATTCGCTCGGCGGCTAACTCCTGGCATCTTTTTAACCGATTTATTAAGTCAAACACATATTCAGTGACTAAACTCGGTTCTTCTTCTTCCGCGCTCCACTTTTCATACAATAAGGTCTCAGGGGTGTGCAAATTTTTACCAAATACTAGCTCGCTCGGAGAAAAACCCGTCGAGTCGTGCTGTGTGGTTCTCAACGCTAGTAGCGCAAAAGGCAAATTCCTCTCCCAATCTTTTCCACTTTTTAAGCACAAAACCCTTAATAATCTCTTCACCGATCTGTGCCAACGTTCAATTGCGTTTGTCTGTCGATGGTGCACAGAGCTATGAATCACCTTAATTTCGAATCTCTCAAAGAAAGTGAAGGTGAGTACGCAACAAAACTCGTGCCCCAATCACACTGTATTTCTTTCGAAAAACCAGTACGACTGAAAACAACCAACAGAGCATCGATGACAGATTCTGATTTAATATTTTCAAGGGGAACGCAATCTGGAAATTTTGTTGCTACACATAAAACTGATAAAAAATATTTTTTTCCCGTTTCCGATGCAGGTC
This sequence comes from Cheiracanthium punctorium, assembly GCA_038373885.1. Classification (NCBI taxonomy): domain Eukaryota; kingdom Metazoa; phylum Arthropoda; class Arachnida; order Araneae; family Cheiracanthiidae; genus Cheiracanthium; species Cheiracanthium punctorium. The sequence goes on along the minus strand of JAWZYV010016213.1, from coordinate 448,180 downwards.
GTGGTCCTACTAAATCTATGTTTAATCGGAAAAAAACTTCTATAATTATGGACACTAGTTGAAGAGGAGCGCGCTTTTGATCACCGCCTTGCCGACTATTTGCACGGCTCACACGTCCTTACAAATTCTTCTGTGTCCTTTATAATATTTGGCCAAAAGAAATACCGTAACCATTTCGCTTTTGTTTTGGTGGCGCCTAAATGCGCCCCTACTCCGTGATGACACAGCTTTAATAATTCCTCCCGATACATTTTCGGTAGACAATCTGCCTTCTCGAATTCCCATGGTGATCAGTCACCCTACGAAAATAGCATTCATTCTCTAAGAAAAACTCTGAATTCTCCTTTCCCGCTTTCCTTCCCCGCATGCCTTTCAAAGTGTCATCTAATTTCTGATGTTCTATCAGCTGCGCCGGGCTAACTTTCGCTAATCCCAGCACCCCGTCGGGTTCCACTGGTGGTGATTCGAGGTCCAGTTCTTCCTCCCCTTCTCTTCCTCTGTTTTCAATTCTGCGCTATGGGCCCTTTCTTCGAATTCTGCATTTTTTTCTTTCTTAAGGGAACTTTCTTTACCCGCTAGCTTCGTCTGACTGCACGTTACTACGGCGTTAATTAATTCCGGTTTGTTACGTTTCGCCTCGATTAATTCCTGGGTTTGATTTCCTAGGATATAATGTTGCATTTAAATATATGGGCCCACGACTGCTGCTTTGGTCGTTACTAATCCGATCTCCTCAATTTCCAATTCTACCTTCGCAACGGGTAAACATCTAAATTTGTTTTCTAGGTGCTGTTTGAGCCAAATAACCTCTCCCGTAATCTGTTCAGGACGTACAAATTCCCTGGGGGCTGATTCTACGCTGGACCCCGAGTCTCTGAGAACTACACTGCTGGCCATCGTAAATGCAACACCCTGAAGGAAGCATGCAAATAATATGAAATTTACAACATGCATTAGCTGAGGTGAGATATGCAAATGATTAGAATTTCAGCGCAGACGCACATCAAGCGCGCCTGTGGCGCCACCTCAAAGCGCTATTTAAGGCTTGGAGATTTCGACGGTTTCAAGTACAGCAATTGTGTTTTTCTTGCTTTTTTTTCAAAAAAACGATAAATTATGCCTCGTAGGAAACAACGATCATCTTTTGATCAAGTATCCGAGTTTGACAGAGGAAGGATAGTGGCATACCGAGATTGTGGGTTATCTTTCAGGGAAATCGGTCGTCGTATTGGACGAAACCAAACAACTGTGATGCGGATATGTGATCGTTGGGTGCAGGAGGGTACGACGGACAGACGTGATCGACCGCATCGACCTCAGTGCACCACGTCACGTGATGACAGGCAGATTGTACGCATGGCAGTGACGGACCGCTCAGTCACATCACGAACCATATCACAGCAGATTCAGTCTGTAACGCATCATCCAGTGTCTGCGCGTACCATTCGACGTCGTTTACAGCAGAATGGTCTGTCCGCAAGACGTCCGTTGCTTTGTCTACCTCTGACGCGGAACCACAGACGTCTCCGCCGCCAATGGTGCGATGAAAGAAGGATGTGGACGACAGAATGGAATGAAATTCTCTTTACTGACGAGTCACGCTTCTGTATGCAACACCACGACGGTCGGATTCGAGTCTGGAGACACCGTGGAGAGAGGATGCTGAACAGCTGCATTATGCACCGTCACACTGGTCCTGCACCGGGTATTATGGTATGGGGCGGTATCGGATATCTCTCTCGCACTCCTCTAGTACGCATTGCCGGTACTTTAACCAGCCAGCGCTACATCTCCGAGGTGTTGGAGCCAGTTGTCCTTTCTTACCTTCAGGGCTTGCCAACAGCCATATTTCAGCAGGATAATGCACGGCCACACGTGGCACGCATTGTCCAAGGGTTCTTCGTCAATCACCAGATTGAATTGCTTCCCTGGCCGGCGCGCTCTCCGGATCTTTCGCCGATAGAAAACATGTGGTCCATGGTTGCTCAACGACTGACCCAGAGTTCATCCCCAGCTGTCACACCAGATCAACTTTGGCAACGTGTGGAAGCTGCTTGGTCTGCTGTACCCCAAGAACACATTCAAAGTCTCTTTGAATCAATGCCGAGGCGTGTGGCAGCTGTGATCTCCAACAACGGCGGCTACTCTGGGTACTGATTTTGGCAGGAACCACGCTTCATAGAATGCTGTAAATTTAATCATTTGTTACTTGGTCAACATGTTATCTACACAATAAATTTTGTTGTGATATCTCTTGTTTTTCTTGGTGTTGCAATTTGGGTGGCCAGCAGTGTAGCCATTCTATTTCATTTATCCTAGCCGTGCTAAGATAGGGAGTAAATGATGGGCTAGATCCTTCTGCACTACCCAGACTATTCACTCTTTCCGCTTGATATTGTTTGAATTTCGGACAATTTGGGCGCAAATGCTCTAAACTCTCACAGAAAAAACAAGCGGGAGGCTTTCTTTTTTCAAAGATTTTCTCCCTCTCCCCTTGCTTCCCATCGCTATTTTTATCTCTCCAGTTTGGTACTTTAATTTCTATCGGTTTCTCATCGGGGCGAAATTTTTCTGGCTGTATAAATTTCTCCGCCTTATGTAGGTAGGTAATGTGCAAGGTAATGTGCGTTCAAGGTTATCTCCCTCATTTGAGAACCTTGGTGAAAAAAGTTTTGTGTTATAAAAATACTAACACTTATATTTAAATGATGCGAACCTCTCGTAAAAAGTTGACATATGTTTTTACTGTTTCCGCATTCATGCATTAGATCATCTATTATAAATAATGTATTATTTCCTATGTATTCTCGATAATCGGATGGAAGCCCTTCTACAAAAGTTACACCCTCTATCTCATCGAACAAGCTTTGATATATTCCATAGAACAATACTATTTTATCTGGTACTTGTGAAAACATTTCCCGTTTGAAACTTAAGAGTAATTGTTTCACTCAAAAACTTTTACCACTTTGCGTGGGACCGCAGATAAGCAAATTGAACGGTGTTTGCAAGGGCGGGAAATCCATTGTGAATGAAGACAGACACATGGTGAGTACTGTTTAAGTAGTTTTTTTTTATTTGTAAAAGTTCACATAAACATGAAATCGTTTGGCGACAAAATTATACACTAGTTTGTCATTACATATATATTTTGGTACAAAAGTAGACACAATCTGATTTAATGTACGAACTTTAGATTTACAATAGAGATAATATGTACAGTATTGGCCACAAGCAGCTGTAACATCACTTTGTAACTTGAATCGGTTAAAGTTTATATTGGGATATCTCGATGCAAAGTCCAGAATAGGTCCTTTAAAGGCTTCCGGTGCATTTCCGTAAGAATCAAAGAACTCAATCTGGATAGGCGAATGTAAATAAAAAGCAAACCAGTGACTTCCTTGTTCAGTAGATCGATCAACATTCCCCACGAGAGAGGCAGGATACTTTGAAATTTTTTCGGGTAACTCGTCACTCGCATACACATCCAAAAAGTGCTTTTTTGTAAAGGAATCCGTAGAAGGTACTTGTTGCAGCTGAATTGTATTAATTCTTCTTCTCAATTGCGGTAGTCACATAAGACGTGACGCGATTTTGAAATTTCAATCACGTTTTCAAATTCGGCATATATAAATACGGAGATGGTCTTATTCAAGGCTTTGGCAAATTTAATTTCTAATCGTAGATTACCGGTGTTGTAAATTTAAATGAGGCCCATCACAGAGATCCGCGGTCAAGTCGAAAGCATAGAGGGCGTGGCCTTGTCCAAACTCTTCTCTGGTTAAAAATATACCCTTATCTTGATTAAAACTCGAAAATAGACGGTGATAAGCCGTATGTAACTGTTGTTTTCAAAATTTAACTCTAATGCTTTACTGGGCAAAGGATGCCCGTCCACAAAAATGCTTAAATAGCTAACGTCACAGTTATCAAACAAAAACGGATTTAGGTTATATTGCCCGCTCACTGCAGCATTATCCAGACATCCCACGATCACACGTTTGGTCATGACTCCCAGAAACACATTGTCTTGTAAAAAGGACCAACTGCCTGCAGAGACAGAATACAACTTACACATAACACGATCAATGGGATATTTAGCTGAAGTTTTCTCCAGAGCTTTTGCATGTCCGAGTGAAACACCGGGACTCACTTTCACTTTTCATATACACAATGACGCATGCTCTAATATCACGTTATATTCATTAGCTTTAGCAGACATCAAACAAAAATTGGGCTTGCTGCGCGTCATTTTTATCTTTACATCCACCATGTTTAGTAAAAGTCTATTTTGCTGGAAAATATCGCAGTGCAATTGACCAATCATATCTAAAGTTTTACTCTTAGAAGCTAGGTGATAGCGTTTCTTGAGGCCTTCGTTTACATCGGTCGTAGCCGTGGAATCGGCTGTTGCCAGATTCGTATCCTTGTAAAAACAGGAACAGGAAAGTAAGCTTTTCTTCGCATCTTCCCCATAATTCATTAAAGTTTCTATGTAGGCTCTGTACGGGTAAGTATTGCTGGATGTCGAAATCACTCGCTCATTCAAACTGACGCCTACTTGCGAAAAAAGGGCATGTCAAAATAAATTAACAGGGGCGACGGTATCCTTCTCGTCCAGGTCAGCACCATCCGACTTTACAATTTTTACTTTCACGTAGATGTGAGACGAAGAGAGGTCTAAATATTCTTCTCCACTTCCAGATATGTTAAATTCTACAGGTCCTCCATTTTGTATGTTGGCAATAGGGTGATATTCAACAAACTGTCCTTTTTCGATAGCCGTTTGAGTAGGGGGCATCACAAATAAGTCCAACTCGGATTTCGCGCAGGCTACCGAGTCCTTGTGAATTAAACCGTACATGATTAAGCAAAAATATCGAGACCTTTCACCTTCTTGGTTCGTCTACGACTGACGTTTTTCACACGTCGCTTCCTCTTTTTATTGCGTCCAGATCCAATCATCGATTTCACTTTAGCTGCTGCTTTGTCGGCGAGCTGCTTCCCTGCTTCTTTCATGCGTCGTCTTGCAGCTGTTTTAAGGTCCTCGCCCTTCGATACATCATTCAAGATATCCACTCCGCTGTTAAATAAATGTCTACCAATAGTCTTTGCACCGTTCTTGAGCATCGGTACTGCTGCTCTAAAAAATGACCTAAAAAGTCCGCCAAATCCGTAAATTCTATATCATTGAAATGGTTCTATATCATTCTATCCTTTTTGAAATGGTGCTCCTTGATAAAAATTAAGTTCATTGCCAGACTGATGCGTATAATAATCCTCAAAGGATTTTTGGCAACACTGATAAGGCACATACATTTTCAAGAGAGGTATTTTTGCCTAAAATGAAGTTTCACGTACGAGCGCCCGCGTTCAAATGGCACTAATTCACCAGTGTGAGTCCTTATAACGATTTCGATCGTCTGAAATTTTTTTCTCGAGAGCGGTATATATTGGGGGCGATCAAACTGCGCACTGATTACTTCACCGTCCTTCCCGGTCACATTCACAATACGTAATAACCGTGCTAATACATCACCTACGATCTGCGATTCTATTATATCCGAATACACCATCAATGTCCTGTAATGATCACACGGGTCTGCAACATATGGGCTTTCCGAAGTCGTTTCAGTGTTTTTTTCAAAACATTCAATTTCGCAAGGATCAAAACCCAACAGTTGAGATAAGCCAGGGTACAAAAAAACTGTAGCCTTATTTTTCACTGAAATGCGCACGCGCTTTGTTACGTTGCTATATTCAAAAAATATTTTATTTTCAATATCTTTAATGCGAATGGCGTTTAAAATTTCATAAACAGAGTCATAGAATCCTGGGGGTACGCGTCTACCGATTATTTTTCCGTCGCCTAAATCAAATCCAATCAAATTATTTTGAGCATTCACATTATACCAGGTATGCGGATACATAAATTCCGCTAAACCTACCTCCCATTCGCCGTTTAATTCAATGGGGGTTGACAAACGCGTGATAAAATGAGAAATTTTATTCTCCGGAAAGTAGTTCATAGAACTGTCGTTCGGTAGTGTTAGATAGCAATTCATCTTTACAAATGTCGTTTCGGTACTACGATTCCTCTATTTATAGTGCGAATATATTTTCGGAAGGTATCCACAAATTAAATTTTTGGGGGTATCCTCTGAGTTTCACAAAGTATTCTACACGTCCTCGACGCTTTGGACGTCTCGACGCTTTGGACGTCTCGGCGCTTTGGACGCCTCGATGCCTCGACCAGTTGGTTTCGTAACCTTTCTCAAAAGTCAATTTATGTTTGGATACGCGTACTGTATCCCCCATTTTAAAAACGCAGGGCTTTTTTGGGATGTTTTCCATATCACAGTATAGGGTAAACCACACATCCTGCTCATTAGACTATGTCACTTCTGCAGGGGCTCGTTTAATACTCGAGTGAATGGTGTGATTATAGCTGTGCACCAATTGGTCCAAAACGTCTATATAGCGGTATGTTCGTTTACTCGTGAAATATTTCCACATTTTTGTTTTCAAAGTTCGATTAAACCTCTCTACAACGGACGCCTTTGTATTATTGTATGTCGTGAAAAATCGCACGTTATGTTGCTTTAAAAAGGATTGGAACTTTGCATTTTTAAATTCGGTACATTGATCCGTCTGTAAAAGTTTAGGTTTACGCTCCGAAAAGAAGTAACGGAAAGAATTCACAATATCCTCTCCCCGCTTCGATTTAAGGGGGGGCACAAAACTGTATTTTGATAGGACGTCTGTACATGTCAGAAGGTATGGGTATTGATCGTTGTACTGCCTTAAATTAGACAGATCCACTAGATCCGCTTGCCACTGATGATCTTTTCTAGACAATCACTCGATTTGTAGGGAGTTTCCTGCGCGCCGGTCTGTGAAGAGTGTATGCATCCACCCCATGTAACCAATTCCGAATCTGCGGTTTGCTTACTCTTCCTCGAGCAGCACGGTATAAGACATTTACACCACCAAAACTCGCCTCGTGAGCTGGATAGTGATACGCTTTCTTCATTGCAGCATAAAATATGATTATTTGTCATATTAATCCTCACTCGCATATTCATTACAGAGAAAACGTTACGTTTCCCGTTTCATTTAGGTGTAAAACAAAATCAACCGCAAACTTATCACTTCCGGTAAAACTATAGATGAGCGTAAAAATTATTCACATACACATATACATGCATGTCACTCCTACAACTTCACTCGACCAATTCATTTTGAAAACTAAAGTATAACACAATACACCTACAATTTTATACCTGAAGGATTCTCGGCCTAATGGTTTAAGCCAACAATCATTAGCCTATGAATTCGTTTGTGGGTTGCGCGTTCAAATCTGAAAAATTTTTCCAAGTCCCCTTATTTGAAAAATATCTTAATATCTGAAAAAATTACAAGTCCCCTTATTTGAAAAAAAAGGAAAAAAAATTCTTATCAATCCTTCGAACATCCGGTCTTAGCATCCGCTCCCCATCCGGTCTCAACATCCGCTCCCCATCCGATCTCAACACAGAGGCAGCATCCGAACGGAGACTCCGGAGGCTCCGGCAAATTAACATGGCTCCGGCTGGGCAGAACTGTCCTTTCTTCCCTACTTAAATAAGCAATGTTAAAAGCCCTATGAAATATAAAACAATGATCACATTTTTTAAGTAAACTATCTTTCGGTCGCAGTCGATTATTTATTTCTATTCCTTTTGATATTTTTAGATTATAGAACGAATTTTCTGAGATCTAAAGCGAACTTGTTAGAATCTAAAAACTAGAATTTCTTTTTTAGCCATAATTATACCTTAGTTAATTTATAATCAAAAGCACGGTTACCTTGCAGTCGCAACAGTAAAACTAATCATTTGAAATCTAAAACGAATTTTTTAAAATCTGAACGCTAGAATTTTCTTTCAGCCGCAATTATACCATAGTAATAATCATAGCAGAGGATCAAAAGGGTGGCTTTCAGATGGGTTACCATATATTCACAGAAAGTCCCCAATGTTGCAATATTTAGGCATTTATCACCAACTTGGAGGACTTGGGTACTAAAGTAGGAAAACCTAATAATTTTGTGTTTCCATAATGTAACTAAAAAAATTAAAAGATCATGCTGGTAGTCTAATAGTAAAAACAATTAATGTGTCATGCGAAATGTTCTATTTAAATATTTAAATTCTCCATGGCTTGACAGAGAACACATTTTATTTATTTTAATTTTGCGAAAAATGTAAAGCTGTGTCATCTGTCAGGAGCTGTTAAGATTTGCACAAATTGAGAATATGGCGTAAATTGGCTTTCAAATGTTATCAGCCTTACTCAAATCTTAATTTATTACATCACGTTTTTGACGGCATTAAAATAAATCCCTGTTAGCAAATCCATTTCATTTAGTTATTCATCTGCTTGATGTACCCAGTTAGTTTTCCTGTGTAGTACTATTGAAGTTTATCAACGACGTCGGGAGAAAAGAAAGTTAAAGAGAAATTTTTACATAGGACCATTATGTAGGAACTTAATCCTATGTTAAAAACTCAGCTTTAGAATTAGATTGGTGCTTATCAAACTTTCGGTGTATATCAAAAATATTAGAAATTTTTGATTTAATAACCACTGCTTCAGGAAGAATAAAGTTTTTTACTTTATACAATGTATATGTTTTTTATATCATTAAAATTATAGCAATGCATGAGTATTTCTTATAAAGCACAAAAATTAATATGTTTGAAGTGCAAATGCTTAACTCTTTCTGATTTTATTTGTATCTTTCACCCACATTTTCAAGTTTTATGAATTGGGGAACTTCTCATACTCAGTTTCAACTACTTGATGTAGAAGTTGTTTTTGCTCTTCTTGATTTCTCAAGGGATTATAAAAGGTCGTAGTAGAAGCAATTCGTCTCGCATAGAAGGTACAACACTCTGCATTGATATAGTATAAACTAATAAACGCACAGTTACCTGCTCCCTAATTCAACTCCTGCACAACTGACCTATAAACGTGGTCCAACTGCCATTAATAGAAGTGTTCTACAGTGCTCAATACTCGGCTCTATACTATATATACATATATATATATATATATATATATATATATATATATAGTATTAGTAAAAAGGCATAACTTACGAATCAACGTAGCATCCACATGGCAGATACAAAATTCTAAATATCCATTGAATGATAGATTTTTAGATGCAGGGAAACATTCATAAATAAACAACATAGCCATTAAGAGCAAAAATATGAAACCAATAAAAGGTAAAAACTATTATGTTGGCAATTAGAAAAGTGAAGTACGGAATGGAAAGAGTTGGGTAGTAAGCATCGATTAACCTCTTCAGGCCCCACAAACCGTATACTTACTACCAATTAAAAAATATAACAGGATTTCGTTGTAGTTACTTAGCAGAAAAAAAGCTAAATGTGTAACTACGTAGGGTTATCCTGTTACAAAGCAAGCGTGAAAGTAAAAAAATAAAAAAGGAGACGACATAGCCAGTTTTGCATTAAGCCTAAAAACATGGCTCATCCAAGGGACTGTTGCCAATTGAAGAGTGAAAAATACATGTTGCCAGAATGTTAGGTTAAATGTTGAACAGTTAAAAGTAAATAAATTAAAGATGAGCAAGAAGTAAAACTTAAAAATAAATATTAAATAAATTTGAGAGTAAAATACTAGAAGTACTAGAAATGTTAAAAAGAATAATATCAAGAGATAGTTTGGGTTTATAATATTTTAATAGGAATATATCTAACTACTCCTAAAGCTCACTATGTGCGTATATATACACACACACGTTTATTTTTTCTTGGGGGTGGGGGGGGAGAAGGGTAAACAAATTTTTATGAGCCAGCCACGATACATCGAATTAACGTCGCCGTCGACGTAGTTTTGACGTAATCATCGTTAAAAATCCTTGGATATGTCCACCTGTTTGCCCGTCGAGCGCTGAACTTCTCGACAGCGTATCACCCGCGAGGGGCGACCGTGAGAGATAACAATCTCGCTTAACTACGGCGCAAGAATGGAAAAGGGTGACCGCCAGGAAGAGAAAATCCCCGACATTGGTCGTACACTCGTCGCTATAACGGCGAAGGGAGACAGATTCTCAGAATCCGTTTATAAAATTCAGCTCATAGTGGTTGATTTTACGTTATACATTGTCGAATTGCTTCAACAGGACAGAGAAAACCGGCTTATATTCGTCTAATAGAAGTCGTTCCTTAAAGACTTCACAGAATTTGTCGAATTCTGACCATTTATAAATGTAGTAATTATGCCGCAATTCCAGACCTTTAGAGAATGGGCACATTCCATTTACATACGTCGTGAAGGAATGGAAATTCAATCTGCTCTGATCTTGTGCACTTTTGCCGTTTAAAAAGAAACACTTTATTTTTCTATAAAATACATTTTACTATTAGTTTGTTAGCTAATGAAAAATAATTTTTAATCCAATATGCAGAAATAACAAGTTTTAAATTAACTTCTGATCGTTTTGATAAAGTTACAAAATATACATTCATAAAAATTTGAACACAGAGAAAATATATGAAAGAAAAAATATAATCTTGATTTTTTGAATTTAACTAATCAGTAACTCGCATTAATAGCTTAAGTCTAATTTACATTTTAAAGGATTTACTTTTTCCCCCGGTACATTTTATGAATTGTTTTAACTGTATTAGGTATATTCAATAAAAAAGGGGGGGGCGTTGTTAAATTCAAAGTTATGAACAATCTAAATAATTTCATATATTGTTGAAAAATGGTGAAAAAGTAACTTAAAAAATTAAATAAATATTAGTAAATTTAGTTAACCAATACAGTTTAAAATGCAATTTTACTAATAGTAAATATAATTTACTTATTTTATATAAAAAAGTTACTTTTTCACCAGTATATGAAAATATATAGATTCTTTATAACAGTAGATTAAATAATTTTTTATTAAAAATACCCAATACAGTCAAAATGATTAATAAAATGTACCAGGGAAAAATGGAAACCCTTTAATATGTAAAAGCGACATATGCTGTTTATGCGACTTAATTATGAGTACAATTCAAAATCAAGATTATATTTTTAACTTTAATATATTTTTTGTATATGTTCAAACTTTTACCAATATATATTTTATAACTTTATCTAAACGATTAGAAGTTAATTCAAAACTTGTTATTACTGAACATTTAATTCAAAATTGCTTTTCATTAGCTAAAACCAGTAGTTAAGCGTTTTATATTTAAAAATATAAAGTTTTTCCTTTTTTTTAAACGGCATGTGCGCAAGATAAGAACTGCTTGAATTTCCATGCTTTCACGATGTATGTAAATAGTATGTGACTCACACATTCTCTAATTATCTAGAATTGAGGTACAATTAGAACGTTTATAAATTGTCAGGATTCGACGAAATCGTCAAGGAACGACCTATTAGACGAATAAGCCTGCTTTTTTTATTACTTTTTCCATGTAATAAAATGAGAACAAGTTTTCTATCTATAAATTTTAGTCCCCCCCCCGTCCCACGAGAAAAATCTTGTCTACTTCATTACACAAACAGTTTTTTATTTATCTCTCTTAATTCTTTGATTTGTTAAATTTTACTACTTCAAACAGGTTTATATTACATACTAGATGCATACATATTAGTATACAATTTAAAAAGAAAAAAAAATTACCTTTGCACAAAAAAGCTTAACCTATTTCATTCTAAGCCATAATGGAATAATGGTTGACTTTTGTTATAGTAAGCTCACATTAAGTAAAATCGTGCTTATTATGAGAAAAAAATATTTTATATGTTTAAGTTAAGCAGTTGATTTTATGGTAATTGTACCTGTATATTTCACTCTATAATAAGGAATAACAAGACTTATAATTAGCGATTAAAAAGAAAATGATTAAAAGAAACAAAGCACATAAGTATTAGTTAAGTAATTATGTAACTCACCTCTAAAATTTTGACAGCCGAAATTAAAATTAGTAGTTACCCCGACAAACTTTAACAACACCGGCCAACACAATTTAAAGAGAGCCAGACAAACTTATTAATACATGTCAAGCTAACGATAAATCGTGTTAGCATTAAACTTGAAAATATTCCAAGAGATTCTTGAAAAATATCCACTTTTATAGTTAAAACTATCGAAAATGTGCTCTTCTGTGCAGCGCAGCAGCTCAGCCAGTGACCACGCGATGAAAATGAAGCTAGATCTGCCCTTGCATAAAAAAAACTGCGAAGCGAACCACGACGGAATACACACACAAAAAGAAGAAAAAAAAAAGGCATCTGTGACGTGACTTCAGCGTTCTCCAAAATTCTGAGAAATCGCGTGGGGTGGACAGGTCAAAGGTCGTGTGAAAGGACACGGTAACGTTTGTCTCCCCTGCACTGTTTATTGGACGTTAATCTGAATATTAACTAAGCTGAAAAAATTTCTCGGTGCTCCATCTATTTCTTCTTGGCTGGCTGGGGGGGATCTTTCCAGATCACCGAAGCTATGAGCGGAAAATCGGCGATATATTGACGGATTATAGACCTCGTGGGGGTGACAAACATTAACAGTCGAAGATAGCCGCCTCCCTGACCAGCATACAACGGCTCTTTAAAACGTCGACAACACAATGTATGTTTGATCTCTTTTAAACGCTATTTTTTGCTGTAATTTTTCCTCGACCTATTTTCGACATTTCGACATCGGGAATACGTAATATATACGTGTGTGCGCTTGCTGGGTTATATTGTATTTTATTAATTTATTTACATTATTTTTCTACTAAAAGTAACTTCCCTGTAAAAGGATTCTCTTTCTTTTAAAGAGAAAACCAAAAATATTGTTTTTTCAATTCTGAGCTGATGGTCATGTAAATTCACATGTCAATTTTCATGAATGTTAAGAAAGTGGTATAATTTATTCACTGCAAAAAATAAAAAAGTAAATAAAAAGGCAAAATATACATAATAGTTTGTGACGTCCAAGGAAATAGAAGAAACATTTCATTTTACTCTTTTATTTCCACCTAAAATATCAATTCATACAATATCACAAAGTTATGCTGCAGGTTACAGTTGCATTACAACAAGGACTTGACAAGTGAGTTTTGCTTTGATAGCGTTATTGATGAAACACTGAATAAAATTACAGCAGAATTGATTTGGCGATTCCACTTCTCAGACCCAGACCTAGACCTACTGGAACACCAATAGTGGCTCCGTGTCCGATAATACTGCTGTAGGCACTAACCTGGGGAATGGCAGAAAGCAGCGGAGCGGCAGCAATTGGAGCTATGGGAGCTCCTGCAAGTACTGGTGCGGCAGCAATAGTCGCTAAGGGTGCGGCTTTTGCAACGACTGGAGCTTGAGGAGCGGCATATGGGCTGATGATCTCAGCAGCTGCTGGGGCACTGAGGGCAGTTCCTGGCTCGTTGGTCTTGACGGAAGCTCTGAATCCCGTGCCGTCGGCGACGTAGTCTACTCTACGGGCCCTACCGTCGATGTCGGACAGGCTGTAGGATCCTTTCTTGTTTCCGGCAGCATCTCCGACTTCAGCTCTTGAGTTGGTGGCTCCCACAGCGTCGACGATATCATAGTTGAATGCGTAGTTACCGATGGCCTGGAAAAATAAAACAATTTAAGAAAACATGCTTATGTACACAAAATTCGTTATTGCTGCAGGAATGTATACAGCAGCCGTTCCCAACCTTTTAATATTGAGCCCCCCCCCTCTCAATAAACATTAACTTTGAATGACACTCCTCTATGATGTAGATTCCGATGGGAAACATTTTACATTCGACAAAGTCGTAATTTATTCTATTCTGTGGTATACTGGAAGTAAGCAACAACCCGGAACTCCATCCCGATATACAGTTGTACTATATTTTATTAACATTATTAATAATTAAAAATTAAAAATTATGTATGGTTAGTGCGGTGGCTGGCAAATATAGCGACATGAAACGTGACCTATTGGGCAGAGACCAAAGCGTGAAGTGTCTCTGAAAAAGATCTGAGAACCGAAAGCCAACCTGGCGATGGAGCTGAGCGCTAAAAGGAACTGTCGCGCCGAATAAATCGCCAGATTATAAAAATGAAAATAAACGTTGCGCTTTATATGTGTATGCTACAATTTAAATGTGACACGCCACAAGGGGGATCAATAGAGATAAAATGTAACCTATGCAATATTATTAAAACCCCATGGGAGCGAAGAAAACTAAATGAATTCTCAGACTAAAGGCACCAACAAACTGTATTGCAAATGCTAAAACCAAAGAAATTTAAGAAACAGTTAAATAGCATTATAGATAGATGGGAGATTTAAAAATGGCAAAGAGTATTAAATTTAGAATAGGTAAAGAGAAATCAGTGGTAATTATAAATGTGTGAATTAATTGTATGAAAATTAATTATAAATATGTGATTAACTGCATCACACCCTTCCCTCTCATATTCCTCAGCAAACATACAGTTCTTTTATTCTTCAATGATGATCATTTAGTATCCTTTTCTGGAAAATAATGTTATTGGTAACGTTTGAATAAACATTTATGCGAAAATAGATATATTTTCGAATATAAATAGGAATAAATAATATGATTTTTTAAACATGTATTACCACTTGCTCTTTGCCTGTCTCTCTCACACTCCCCTACAAATGCTCTGCGCCCCACCGGTTTGGAATCACTGGAGAGGAATTTAGGAGTAAAAACTCATAGGTTTTCCGAAGTTTATAACATGTTTTGAAGATTTATATATGAAGAATTAATGAATGATGCAAAACATTTTTTTAGCTCTATTACATATAATTAATTTAAACAAATCCATTTTAGTTTTGAAATTAAAAAAAAACATAGTTGGTTCAGGCAAACTTGCGTAGTTTATTTGTATAAATTTAATACTGAAACTTAATATATACAGATTTTCTTTCTATTTCTTAGTGGTATATTGTGTAGATCGAGTAAAAGTATCTAGTATCTTTTATAGCGAAGTTCGTTGAAAATCAACAACGTATAAAATTAATATTTTGGATGTATGTGATATTTGCAATGTATATATATTTCTTAATTTTTCTCGTGGAGAACATGTAAGTATTGGTATTTGATCAGCATCGTTGTTGCTTTTTTTTTCTTTTTCTTTAATGAGCTAGCTCACTCTCAAATAATTCACTGATATTTAATATTTAATATTATCCATATCCTTTATATAATGTTTTCAGAATTGCATGATCACAATAAATAATTATAAATTAGTCATTGCACTCTCAATTTTATAGACACCAAAATTTGCAAAACGAATCTATTAAGCGACCATAATCTAACTGAAGTTTTAGAAAATAAAAAATAATATCTCTAATATGACTTACGTCTTGAGTTCTTGAGCTTGCGCTCACTCCAGTGCTGATGACGGGACGAGCGAGAAGCACACTAGCATGAGTAGAGGCAAGTACGGCGCACAGAATGAAAAGAACCTGGGAAAATACAAATTTGTGAGAATACATACAAAAGTAAAATTTAATTGACCCTTGAAAAATTCAATACTTGATTTTTTTTTTCTCATCCGAACTGCAAAATAGCTTAGTCAACCAATTAAAGATTGCGCTTGTTCTTAACCCTTTAACGCGCGGTGTTCTCGTCGGGACGGCACAAAACTCTGACGTTTTGATTGTTTTCAGTCACGAAGAATAAATTTCATTTCCGTAAAAATACTTGAGGGTGACATAGCTACACGAGAATCCTTTACCTTTTAGCCCATCATTTCTCGTTATTACTGTCGATTATCTGTAAAATAATCAGGATTGTTTTTTAACAGCACTGGCATCTGCTAAGAACTGAAAGAATACGATGAAAATACATTGATATAGAAGAACAACTCAATAGACTGCTCAATTCTGAAAAAGGGCAGCCGTTGCCACGCACAGCCAGCTGTGCCAAAAATGGTCTCTATATCTATGGCACTCAATGAACGATTCTATCGACTGCCATCTTGCTGGTAGTTAAATCGACCGATGACAACGACTGCCTTTTATCTGCATTGGGAAATTGTTGCGCATCAAAGGGTTAACAAATGATTAGCAGATAGGCTGAATGAATACAAATTAACATTGGAAACTTTAAACTTGAATTAGTGACTTCCCCTTGGTCTCGGAATTTGCCTAGTCTTCTTATTTTCTGGTAGTGTTTTCAACCCTCTAAACGCCATACTTCACGAAATTACACACACACACATATACATATATATATACATGCTGCATGCTGAAGATTGTATAAAATTTATACTAAAAATGGAAAGATGCTCTTAAAAATATTTTTTTAGATCGAAAAAAACCATGTTCGATTTATTTTATTACTTTATGCGTGTAATCTGATCTATTTCATAGCTTTAAATTTTAGAGCCATCGTATACTTTGGTGTATTACACTAATAAATGAACAGGCGAGACAGCACAACAATTCAAATAAATACATACCAGATTTCATCAGTTATCAAAATTAAATGTAGGGTAATAATATTTTCCAGTTACGAAAGCTAAAAGCAGTATATTCATTATTGAAATCTGAGTGATAAAATAATTAATTAGAATCCTCATTCGAAATTTCGACAATGTTATTCAAAAAGAAATGGACTTTATAAATTATTTTACAAATATCTTTCTATGGTCTTTAATTTCAAAGAAAAGTCTAACAAAATCCTTAAGAAGTTGCATGCATAGGAATAATGTGCACATGTCATGTTTAAGCTTCACTCACCTTTGAGAACATCTTAAAAGGCGTTTTCTCAGAAGACCCTTTGCAAACACTTGACAGTTTATGAGGTTTATGACACACAGAATACCTTTCCGTCATACTTCACCCGTTATTTATACCAAAACCAACTAATAATTTCAAGGATTTTAAACACCAACTTGTTCCTAAGAAATTCTCCTCCGGGGCAGGGCTGATACCGGCTGATTAATTAATGAAAATTTTCTTGTCATAGAATACTGTGTGAGGCTTCGGTTCATTATGCCTTCGTAGTTTTCTTGGCACGTCCCATAAAATGTGCGAGAAACTTCTTGTTTTTGCAGAGAAACTGTCACCTTGAACACAAATTCGTCGTGTTTTCCTGTCATCTCAAAAATGTTAATTATGAACAATTATATCACTCATTATCGGAATTTCAACTATTATATATATATATATATATATATATTATTTTTTTTACTTTAATATGATGTCTAAAAGTGTTCATGATTTTGGTATATCTATCTGTCTGTCTATCTGACCTTAAATACAATAATTTACTTATAAATTGATGGAATGTTAATAAATATGTAAATATTTAAATATGCTCCAAGGATAGTATGGAATTTATGTTGGTAACCCAAACATATTTTAAGCTTTACCTTGATCCGAAAAACATCAGCACAAATATCTGTGGAAAGATATTCTTTCGACTTCGTTCCCTTAATTGACATGAAACTTATCTATTAATATTATCGCTACTTATAATTTTGTCAGTCTAGCCACATACAGTCAATAAGCTACGTATACGTAATTTAAAATATAAACCCTTTTATTCTAAACAACATATATAGTATAATTTATCTTAATACGAAAAGAGGGGTTGTTTAATTAGAATTCATACGAAGTAGAATACATTGATACACGTTTGAATTGGAAATGTATTTCATAAGAGCATTTGCCTGGATCTATCAATCTCGTTACAGAGAAAAATATGCATTATTTAACTCATATTTTTAAAATATTGTGTTCTAAAAATTCACATTTTTAAATAAATGCTCTCTTTTATTATATAAATATAATAAGCAAATACTACTCTCAGAACAACAGAATTGTGTATAAATACGTGTTTTCTGATAAAACTTAAAATTATTCTAACAAAATTCTGCAAAAAATTGCACAAAAACATAACTGTGTCGGTACTTATTTTAATTTAGAAAATAAATTCATTACATGCAAAGTTTCTTAAAATCTTAATCATTGTCATTAAAAAGAAAAAAATATGATGTAAATTTTAAATCATTGTCATACACAAAAAAATAAATAAATAAATCTGGACGATTCATGAGTCCCACGTACGCCTATTAAATTATATACCCTTTCGATGCATTTCATTTAAACTTATTTCCTTTAAAACTGAGATACGATACATCAATAATATTGTGGTTTAGTGATTTCTCGTAAAAAAATAAGAGATATCATTAAGCTGAATTCAGTTTTGAAAACTTATTTTTGATGTCAGAATTGGCAATATTTTCTGAATGTCTCCAAGCTTGGCGAAATTCGTGAGATTTTGAGCATGGCCTAAAGAATGACTGACCATAGATTTTAAATGCATTAAAAGTGTTTAACAACTTTAATAAAGTAAAGGTTTGTAGGTGACCCTCTAAACAAATTACCAAATCGATTACAAAGCACTATCCTTCTTAGGATGGTGCACAGCTGGATGTTGCAACAGTCATAAATACGAAATTTCAACATTCTACGAGTAATAAGTTTTGAGTTACGCGAGCTATACGTTGCGTATACATACATATGTGCATACATGCATACATATACGAGTTCATACTAGTAAATGTCACTAATAAACTAGTCAAAATGATTCACGGTTGGACAAAATGGATTGAACACGCATAAGCACTTACATACATATGTACGTTTAGACGTCACGCAAAAACTTTCCAAGTAAAATTTGGAATGGTCAAAATTGATTTTTTTTTTCAAAATCTTAGTACTAAATTTTTTCATAATCACAATACTACATGAAGTATTAGAAAATAATGAAAAGCTTTTTATAATACTTTTCGTGTTTCAAAACACAGTAAGTGATACTGCCATTTGAAAAACTTTACAACAAGTAATTTTTAAAAAATCAGACTTGAATGTAATCCCTGAACAGTCCTGAAGATATGTATAGGATGACAAACCCGTTTCAAAACTGTACTCCGGAGAGGTAGAGGGTATCACGATGACTTAACTAAATGCAAACGAACCTCAAAGTAAATAAAAAACTTTGTAAAAAACACACATAAGATGCAACAGGTAAGTAGATACGTACGTTTCGACTAAAACTATTTTTAGTCGAAACGTACGTCTCTACTTACCTGTTACATCTTATGTGTGTTTTTTACAAAGTTTTTTATTTACTTTATCGTTTAAACACCAGTATTTTTAGTGTTTTTTACACAGTCGAACCTCGATTTAACGTACTTTGGTTTAACGAATTCTCCGATTTAACGAATATTTTTTCTGTCCCGACAAAAAGGGTGCTAAAATGCTCTGATTTAACGAATGTTTAGCTTTGATTTAACGAACAACAATCGCTGAAATAAAATTCGCACATAAAACTAAAACTTTGAATTTTTCCCAAGCAAAATTTTAATCTTTCACACCCTAATCCAAGTGTAGTAATACAATAATTTTTTCTCATTTCTCCAAACGAAGCAAGTGCCTACGAAGACAGCGATACATAAACAGTCATTTACAATTACGCCGTGGATAATGATGATCAAATGCCTGGATGGGAAGACGTTCCTAGTAATGGAAATTTCACAGGATATGTGTCTTACGATGTACAGCTAAGTACCTGCGATAGTGAACAGAAAGAGAATGAAGATTCTTAAAGCAGCGAAGATATGACGAAGAAACGGAAATTGAATTAAAAAAGGCGAGTCCAAGATGCTCCAAGAAGCAGTCTGCAGCTTGAATGCTTTAATTTTTAATTTTTTATTTTAGTATTTATTTTTTTATTTTTATTTTTTTTTTTGTCTCACGAGATTGATGCTGTTGTTCTTACGAAGTTAGAAATTTTCGACAAAGAACTTTGGAAAGTCAAAACAAAGCACTATCAAGGATTTCTTTCCAAGGTGACAATAACTATGTATTATGTATTAAATTTTAAGAGCAAGTAACATTACAAAATTTAGATAATTTTAAAGTTGATCGCCTAACGTATAACTTATAATTTCTAAGCTCGCAGTAAACAATAATCATTTTTTTCATATCTATATCTAAGGGTATTTTGCACTGATATTTTTATACCACACTATTAACAAAAATTGATATCGATTTAACGAATTGCTTCGATTTAACGAACGGATTTGTGGGTCCCAATCAATTCGTTAAATCGATATTCGACAGGACCTCCTTTGGAAAATGTACAACTTGAAAGAAATTTAAAAAGTAATTATTATTGACTTTATGATTTGATGCGCCTTTTATTTAAAATATCATAAAAGACCGATATACTCAAATAAATCTTAGTCAAATATAGTTTTGAGGTGCTTATAAGATAAAATATCACTTAATAAATTTGAACGTTTAACATTTATTGTCTTGTTACAAATAATAAATTTCTCATTAAAATCTCTGTACAGTATTTTTTATAACATCTTTTCTAAAGCAAATGAACTTCAACTCAATATTGATCCATGCTCTACAAATGGTTAATGATTAGCGATAATACAGACAGTTCATCTTGTTTCCACTTTTGACAATGAAATAACTCTGGTAATGTTTGATGACGCAATAAGACTCTGTTATTGCACTGTACCTGTGAGTATATTAAACAGCAGACACCTTTTGCAAGGCCATGTTTACAATCTATGGAAGAATTTGTTAGGTACGACCTTCTAAATTCACGGAAAGCAAGCGGTATACTTCCTTCTGCGTTCTCGATTCTTTAGCGTTCACAAATTTTTAAAATTTGTCTAAAAATACCTTTCACCCTAAAGTTCAATATTTTTCAGCCAAATTGCTTCTACAGATGCTGCTCATTAAACTGAGTAAAAGTAAAATTACTTTCTATTATTCTTAGAAGATTTTAATTTAAAAAAAGGAAACATTTAATCGCTATGAGAATTATTTGGCTCAGAGCATTCGTAAGTTCCTGAAAACATTATATAAGATCACAAAGACTACACAAGGGGTTCGCCAATTTCTTTTTAATTTTCGAAGGAGTTCCCGTTTAGGGAAAGTTTGGGAACCACTTCTTTAGATTAACGTTCCTCATTTTAATCTTTAAACATTCTATTTTATCTTTGAATAAATAAAGTAGAGAATGTATCTCGAGATGGTTATCAATGTTCAATAAATCAAATTTTCCATGTCACTGAAGCAATTTTAATGCAGTATTGAGTCCTAAATTTTTAATTTATGAAACTAAAAAGTAAATATGAGATTATTCAGATTTTCATTTATTCATATTTTTGTTAATTCATACTTTCACTTTAGGCAAATATATCGTAAGAAAAAAAAAGAGGGGGCCAATGTGTGCAAAGAAGAATATGAATTTATTTTAATCATTTTTTAAATTTTGTGATTACAAAATGTATATAAATGAGAACTTTGTGGAAAAAATAAATTTGTTTCGCAACATGGCAAGAGCGCTTTGCAGCTCAAATAAAATTTGTGGGGGAAAAAAATCCGATTTTCCTTACTTGCATTACTTTTTAATACAATATTTGCTTTTGTTACTTCCCTAAAGCATAGTTCAACATTTTTAAAAAATCATATTTCTGTTTTAGTAGTATTAAACCCAGGCAATCGGAGGCAAGTTTTTGCTGGAGCCGAATGCCGGATCCCAAAGGAGAGTTCTAAGTACCATTCTGGGAAGTAACAAGTGTCAAAAAGAGAGACTCCCCCTTTGTGTCTTTTTAAATGATGAGAGAGAACAGGTTAAACACGAGTTAGATATAAAAGTTTAAAAAAGGTTAAAAAAAAAAGAGGGATCCATCTCTGATAATGTGCTTCGTCGTACTTACCGCCACTCCCTTGAAGTGTATCCGTCACTGCACAGGAGAATCTTCGCCGTTTCGTCTTATAAGAATGAGAGCGAAACGTTAGTTTATTCTAGATGCTATATCGATTAATCTGTTTGTATTTTTTAAAAGTTATTACATATACTATTTTCGTTCAAAAAAATTCGAAGTACAGACATTTATCTTATAATTCTGTTTCTTTAAACACAATCTCTTTAAACAAATGCATTCAAACAAAAAATTAAAAGCAAAACACGTATAAATAAAAACTCATATGTACTTTATTTTTAAATATTTTGTGTGACTACACATATTCTACGAATGACTTTTACATACATGATTTTGCAAGCTAGCAAAAGAAGCAAAAGCATTAATTCTTTTCGACATAGTCGAAGATTCGTGAAACCTCAACATAAAAGAGATTGATTCGATGATTCCTCTTCTCAGGCCTAGACGTAGTCCTATTAGAAAACGAATCGTGGATGCATGTTCGGCACCACTGTGTAGTAAGTAGTAACTTGGGGAAAGCTGCAAGAACTGGTGCGGCTTTGGTGACAACTAGAGTCAGAGAAACACCAGCAAGTAGGAGAGCTCCAGCAAGTATCGGATCGCTAAAGATGCAGCTTTAACAACAACTGGGGCTACAGGAGCAACGGTAACGCCAGGAGCTTGAGGAGCGGCATATGAACTGATGTTCTCATCAGCTGCCACTGAGGGCAGCTCTGGTCTTGAAAGCTCTTTATCCCAAACCGTCGGCGACATAGACAAGAACGGTTCGTACTCTACGGGCACGCAAAGAATATTCCTATTGTTTACTATTAGTGCATGCAAACTATAAAAGATGGAAAATGTAAATATAAAAAATTATTCTTTATCAGAGATAGTGGTAACAGTTAACCTCTATATTATAATAAGAACAAATGAGGCACATGCATATGAATTCCAAAGCAAAAACTACGTTTTGGTGATCGAGGAATATTATACTACAGTTTTCAACATAGACGCCTTTAAAAAATAGACCTCCTTTAAAAAATAGACTTAAATATGATTAAAATATTTCATTTTTTCATGAATAATTAATGAATGAATGCTTATAAAAATTTTATTTCAAGTCTAAATGTAAAAAATCTTTTTTTTTTATTTAGAAAATAATTAGAATTAGAATTATTATAATTATAAAAAAACCGTTTTTTTTAACAAGGTTAAAAAAACGGTAACTAACATGCTTTCAGTTGATTAAACGTTATCAGCATATTATATTAGGGCCAATTCAGATAATTCATTCAGTATTTTTAATAGACAGACATTGACAAATTTTGTTACAAAGATATTATTATGTAATTTACAATAAAAACTTAATGCTATAAATCTGTTAAATAGTTCACTTATTCCCATCAGAACTATTGAATAGAATACCATAAGTTTATAACATAAAGCTAAGTGATGCAATAAATAACAGTAATTGCACTATGTTTAAAAATAAACTATTCATCCACAAACAAGGCCTTTGGCAAGGCTGTAATATTAAGTAATGGGTGGAGCTTTATGTTTGACCTCCTAATAAATGGTAAAAAATACTTCCGGCAATATTCCGGCTTTATGATTTTAAACACTTCTCTATTTGATTGTAAAGACCGGCTTTTCTATCGGATATTTATCAAGAACTCAAAAATAACTGTAAAGTAATTACGATTTTGTTAAGAATATTTACTAACTTTACAAAGACGTTAACTCTCTGTCGCTCGATCTCTCTGTCTTCTCGCTTTCTCAGCTCTCCCCTTAAATGTGCATAGCGCAACGACGTTTACAACAAATGAGTGACATGCTCCTTAAGAAGGATTTTGTACGGGGAGAGTTGCAGAAAAATATCCCAACTTCGAAAGGCTATACTTGCAAAACTACAGATGATTGCATTTTGGGAAAAACAATTTAAAAATAACAATGCAAAATTACTAATGGCATTATTTATAAAGAATCAGTATGACCACCGCCAGAAACACGAACAGTATCCATTCTGTAGCAGAATTCGTTCAAAACTTTTTCCAGCATGTCTGGTTAAACAGTTTAGATGTCTGCAGTTATCTCCATTTTCAGTTCAACAATGTCAGCTGATAAGAGTGGAAAAAATCTTTATGTAGCCCAAAAAAGAATATCTCAAGAAGTTAAGTCAGATCCTCTTGCAAGCCACTGATGAAGTGTATCGTCGAAATCGCCATCTTAAAAAATGAATAAAGAAATAAAATAAAATAAAGAAATTTAATAAAACTTCATAACTTTTCGTGCAAAATAATGTGTGAAATGGAACGCTATCTTCTAATGCTTAGATGATATAATTTTTAGGATATTCATTTATAATCACCCTGTATATATATATATATATATGTATATATATCTAATATATAAAATTCTCCTGTCACAGTGTTAGCCACCTAACTCCTCCGAAACCACTCGACCAATTTTAATGAAATTTTCTATATATAATCGTTAGGTCTGAGAATAGGTTTTTAACTATGTCTCACACCCTTAAGTCATAAGGGCGGTCCATCCCAAAATGTTTAGCCCGAGAGTGCTATTCATTTCAATCAGGATTTCTGTGTAGACATTAGCGTGTCGAGTCACTTTTCAAATGTGTTTGCCAGATAGTGTGGAGAGGGAGGGGGGCGTTAATAAAATGTTGAAAGTCGCACAAGGTTTGCAATTTTTGATGATTGATCGCTAAATGTGGTGCCAAAACGTGACAATTCATTATAAATATATTTCGAGTATAGTTAGAAAACGCCTGGCGTATATTGTAAAAGAGTTTTATTAGGCGATTTTAATATAGATTTCTATTCCGAAGAAGTGCTCTGTGGAACAAGAAAGGAAAACACGGTACACTCATGGATTATGATGCCCATTCCAAACAGCATTTAAAATGTCTTTGCGGTATAGTTGGAATATGTCTACAGGAAGAATATGCCTGGCGGAGATTGTAAAACAGTTTCAGTAGGCGATTTTAAGATAGATTTCGATTCCAAAGATGTATTTTATGGTACAAGAAACAGTTGATTCCTATTTTAACGCCCCCACTCTCGCCAACCTAAAAAATCCCCGTACTTTGGCGAGCTTTGCAGTCATGGGTCTCTGAGAGTTATGCACAAGTTTCAACGATACTTACGTATTATCCAGGCGGTCCGCTAAGACAAGAAATTTTTCACCAAGATAAATGTCGGGCACATGAAATTGTTGATGGTTTGGAATACGATTGGCAACGTATTTAAAATCTACGAAAAAGTAGTTTGGCGGAAGTGACCGCCGGGATAATACGTAAGTACCGTTTCAACGCACCCAAAAGAACTAGGTGATAACTAAAGTAAACAAACTAGCGATAAACGCGCCAGTTAAGGAATTTGAAGACATTTAATTATTAAAACTACATTAATTGGTAATCCAAAATAAATAAAAATGTAACGGCATGCTGTATTTACATGTTGTTCCAAATCGCCATTTTAATTCTAAATTACGATTTCTACATAAATGTAAAAAATCGTCATGGTAACTGCATATGTTTAATCACCGCCTCGTTGGCGAGAGTCGAGGCGTTAAAGTAGGAAACAATATATAAAACGATGAAGTATAGTTGTGATATACTTGGCGAAGATTGTAAAATAGTTTTAGTAGGCGATTTTAAGATAGATTTCGATTCCAAAGATGGGTTTTATGAAATAAGAAAGAAAAATACAGCACAGTCATGAATAATGATAACACTTTCCAACTTAATGGAATAAGGACGAAAAATAGGGACGACGCATAAATTATGATACGATTTTAATATATAGCACTATAGTGCGTATTTAAAATCTGAAAGTGTATGAGATTTTCATCCTTTTTTTTTGGGGGGGGGGGGCAAAATTTTTTATGGAATGACTATCAATAAGTCTCAAGGCCAAACTATGTGTTTGTGGATTAGATTTGAGCATACCGTGTTTTTCACACGAACAGTTATACGTGGCATGCTCTCGAGTGGGCAAACCATACAGTGGGCATCCAGTTTGTTTGTGTTATTTAAAGATGGGATAACAAAAAATATTGTGTACTCTATTGCGTGAAGGGATTGATATTATTTTTTAGTAAAATTATTGTAATTAGCGATATATATAAATATAAAGAATAAATTACAATGAATTAAAAGTATAAATGTTTGGTATTGTGTTATTTTTACATTCCAGCATCGTTCACAGCGCTCCATGCCTCTTCCACTCATATACCACATCTTCACACACTTACAATTAGTCATTTCTTTCTACTAAAATAATCCTAGGAATAATTTATATGGGAAAACAACGTTTGCCGGGTCAGCTAGTATATATATATATACTAGCTGAAATACCCGTCCTTGACGGGCTAGTGAATGCAAATTTCCAAAAAGCAAGAACTTTCGTCAGCATTGTAGGAGTACACAGAATGGATGTAGTATGTTGCCAAAGTAAAGAAAGCGAAGTTATAATTTTTATGCATTGTTAAAATATTACAGGTTAGAGAGTAACTAAGTAATATCATTTTATTTGCTTTAGTCGTAATTATGGGATGCGCGAATGAATATTTACGCATATTGAAATATTTTTCACAAAATCTCAAAATCTAATCAACACTTTTGGAAAATTTGAAGCCTAGAATTTAAGTTGAGTGATAACCTATCATGTCACCCAATTTCGTTTCATCTCCTGCAGTCTTTATTTCGTGATGCTGGAACAAAATTTCAGCATTTTAAAACGATTTTCGCAAAATCTCAAAATGTAATCAAAATATTTTAAAAATTCAACGCCTATAAATTAAGATTAGCAGCTACCTATCATATCACTCAATTTCGTATTAGTCGATGATGTTTGAAGTGATGTTTGAAGAAATATAAACGTATTTTGAGAGAATTTTCACAAAATCTCAAAATCTAATGAAAATGTTTAAAAAATTGGACACCTATAGTTTATGTTGAGCAACCATCTATCATGTGACCCAATTTCATATCATTCGCTTTAGTCGTTATTACGTAATGCGGGAACAAAGATTCACTCAGTTTTAAACGATTTTCACAAAATCTCGAAATCTCATCGATTTTTTTTAATTAGATGCTTATAGTTTAAGGTGAGTGACCACCTATCATTTCACCAAATATCATTTTTTCACCTTTGCAGTTATTACGGGATGTGCGAACACAAATTTACGCAGTTTGAAATGATTTTCGCAAAATCTCAAAATTCAATCAAGATTTTTTAAAAATTGGACACCTATATTTTAAGTTGAGTGACCACCTATCATGTCACTAAATTTTATATCATTCGCTTCAGTCGTTTTTACGTGATGCTTGAACACAAATTTACGCAGTTTGAAAGGATTTTCGCAAAATCTCAAAATACAATCAGGATTTTTTAAAAATTGGACGCCTATGTTTTAAGTTGAGTGACCACCTATCATGACACCCAATTTCATATCATTCGCTTCAGTCGTTTTTGCGTGATGCTTGAACACAAATTTACGCAGTTTGAAACGATTTTCACAAAATCTGAAAATCTAATGAAGATTTTTTAAAAACTGGACGCCTATGTTTTAAGTTGAGTGACCACCTATCATGACACAAAATTTCATATCATTCGCTTCAGTCATTTTTACGTGATGCTTAAACAAAAAAAGCGTCACGGACAGAATGACAGAATGACAGAATGACAGACAGACAAACTTTTTTTTGAGGGTCGCATCGGATTCCCGAGTGCTTGAAACGGATAGAAATCGCAAAATTTTTGAATTCCAAGAAATGTACAGACGAAAGTCTAATTTTATTTATATAGATTTCTTTTATTTAAAAAAGAAAAAGAACATCTTTTTAACATTGGTAATCGATTCGATTGTGAATACATTGAGCTGACGTCACTATGCCTCTTAAGACTACTAAAAGTCGAGCTTATTCTAGCATTGGTCCTTCCGTGTTATCAGAATTATCGTCTGCAGGAGGCCTTGAGTTTAGAATTAATAGGTGGCATTTTAGTCCGTTGCTTAGGTTTATGAATTTAATTACTTTAACTCACTCAGCTGAAAATGTTCTTCATTTTGAATGTTGCAAAATCACTTTTGAAACGTGATGCATTAAAAATTTCCCTTTTACTCATTTAATTTTGTATTTAACCATGCTAAAACCGTAACATTACGTAACATATGCATGCTGCAAAATAAAATTACTTTCCGATTGCATTTCGCTATTTTTGGTATATTTCTTTTTATTTATTAATTTTTTTTTTTAGATTTTAGAACAAAGTTTTAGATACCTAATACGAATGTAGTAAAATCTAAATCAATACGGTAAAATCTTCTTCCAGACATATTTTCGAGGGGGCCCCTTGAAGTGATGGCCGGACACAGTGATATTTTTTGGGTCTCGCAAAGGCCAGCGTTAGCATATTTTCGAGGGGGCTCCCTAAAGCGAAGGCTGGACCCATTGATATTTCTTTGGGTCTCGTAGAGGTCCAGAGTTAGCATATTTTCCAGGGGGCCCCCACAGTGGTGGCCGGACCCACTGATGTTTTTTTGGGTCTCCCAAAGGGCCATCGTTAGCATATTTTCGACGGGGTCCCCTGAAGTGATGGCCGGACCCACTGATGTTTTTTGGGGTCTCGCAGAGGGCCAGCGTTAGCATATTTTCGAAGGGGGCCCCCTACAGCGGTGGCCGGACACAGGAATGTTTTTTTGGGGTCTCGCAAAGGGCCAGCAATAGCATATTTTCGAAGGGGGAGCAAAATCCAAATTTTAGTGGATAAAGCATTAACATTCCTGAATTCACATGGGAAAACATGGGGTCCTGCCACCACCGTTTGGGGGCACCCCTCGAAAAAATACTAACGCTGGTTCTTTGCGAGACCCGAAAAAAATCTGTGGGTCTAGCCATCACTTTAGGGGGCCCCCTGGAAAATATGCCTCCGCTGTAGGGGTCCCTCGAAAACGTGCTACCGCTACTCGAATAAATCGGGTTTTCCCTAGTTAATTCGGGTTTTGCCTAGCGCAGTCAGAATGCGTTTTGCCTAGTTAATTCGGGTTTTCCCTAACGCACTCAGTTAGAACGCGTTTTCCCTAGTTAATTCGGGTTTTGACTGATTTCGGGTTTTAACTGTAACATATATATATATATAATATAATATATAAATATATATACAGGATGTCAGGGGTGGTAGGGCATCTAATAAGAATTCAGAATCATATAGCAATGTGGGGTCGGAAACGTCGTCATCATGTAGCTGCTAATAATCAGTTCGGAACCAGTGCTGAAATAATAGTGGAACTTTCCGACCCTTGCTCGTCAAAAACTAATAAATCGTTCGCAGATAACACAAGCCTGAAATTGATAGTTTAAAAAATTCTATTTCATTTCATGGTAGAAGTTTTTGGAGAAAAGCCCATTGCCTATGAAACTTGGTTAAGAAATTAGACAGACACTTCAACTCTTTTTCAAAAGTGATTATTAACCGATAAAGGGAAACTTAGTTTTTCACCCCACATTGCTGTGTAATTCTTAATCCTTATTATGTGCCCTACCCCCCCTTAAAGTTTGTTCCAACAATTATGGGACACCCTGCATATATATATAGAGAGATAGATAGATGGATAGATAGATATAGATATTGATATATTATTAGAACAATTTTATGTAATGGCAACAAACGAATTGAAATTGACGAACACATCAAATTTATAGTTAAAATTAGTAACTAATAGATTCATAAAACTATCAAAACGTAGAAGCGCAATGCCCGAGAAAATTTTTGTCGCAGAGATCAAATGAAATTCAGGAAGAACCATCCTGTAGTTTACTGAAAAAAAATACTGCCGTTAAACGATAAAATAAATAAAAACTTTGTGAAAAAACACACATAAAATCTTACTTATGAAGCGATACGATCGTTCCGACTAAAAATTCTTTCGGTCTTCCCCAGTCAAAGTACTTCTTCTCACATTGTTAATTTATTTACAGATTTTATTAGAAACGCCCACATTTAAAAAAATAAAACAATATTAAAGTAAATAAAATAATTTAAACATTATTTTACTCTTTGTGTTCAATCTCAAATACACTGATGTTACGTTGTTGATGAAACAATAATTAAATTTCATTTAAAATATATAATATTTTAATTTTATTAGGGAACTAAGCAGCATTATATTGATTTAAATCTGCTAGTACGTCTCTTTATACTAATTTAGTATCCTTTTGTTATTAAATACGTAATTATATAATCCAGATATGAATACTTTTTCGAATATTTTTTAGTTATTATTTCATTTTGTTGCAGTACACATGTTTTATATTCTCCTATAAGTAGCAGAGAATCATTTGTTTTACTGTATGTACAGCCTGGGATTTTTTTACACAAATTAAAAAAATATATATATGCGGCATATGTCCCGGAATTTCCTATTACAACAATTCTAAATGTAAAATTTCAATATTCTACGGCTTTAGTTTTTGAGTTATGATAGATACTTACTTATTTTCGACTCCAAATTTGGCAATATTTTCACAAAACATTGCCAAGCTCGATGGCATTTGGCAAGATTTTGGGCATGACCCACACAATGATTCTCTGTAGACTTATTATATTGAAGATACCCATAGGCCTTAAAGTACTGATATTGTTTTGGGTAGCCCTGTGAGTAAACTAATCAGCCGACTGCAATCAAAAAGGTAGGCGCACATCTATATGTTACAATAATTCTAAATTTCAAATTTTAATAATCTGTGATTAATAATTTTTGAGATATGCGAATTACATACCTACAAACGAATGTATTAACGTCACGAAACAGTTGGTCAAAGTAGACTCGCGTTGGTCAAAATGAATCGTATATGCATTCATACATACGTACATGCATACGTTGAAGCTTTACGAAAAAAAAAAAAATAATAATAATAATAATAAAAATACCAAAGTAAATCTAGATAGTTAAATCCATTTTTCCATCAAAATTTAAATACGGACATTTTTCGGGATCGAAAGTATTTCTTTTAGTTCGTTAAGAAAGTAAAAATACTATGTTCATGGAAGTAGAAATTTAAACGAATGGTATTGATCTTCAGAGACGTAGCTTATAGATTTCTTTGATTTTTTTTTATGGAGGGGGGGGGGGGTATCGGGGAATATGGCGTACATTTGTTCATAAATAATCGAATTTCTGTTCGACTAAATAACGTGAAAATTGGGCAGGATGCATAACAGCACCATCTACTCATCTTTTGCTTATTTTAACTTACTACTTTTGCACTTGGTTTAAAATATACAAGTACCCGTTAATTTCAATCCATTTTTTTTTTTTTTTTTTTTTTTTTTTTTTTTTTTTTGCATTGATCGTGTTACTGGAAATACAGTATTTGTATACAATAGCTTTAAACAATTGAATCACTGAATGTTGTTCCATCATATGATTTAAACATTACTATAATCAATTTCTTCAAGTTCCCTCCTTTCCCATACACACACGCACCACACATACATCTATAAAAGATGAAAACTGTTTGAAGCAACGAGGACATTCTGACTGAGTAGGAGTCTGAACGGTGTGCCGGCTCTCAATCACGTCTATTGGTGGCATTGAACTTCTTTTGCAGATTGAAACTGAAGTTCACGTGCTGATCTCGTGAACGCTTGACGACCTTCAGTGGGTTTCCCTTACCTTGATAACTTCTCTTGACTCATTTGAATCGGCGTTATGAATGCATTAAGAATACAGATTAGAATCCTGATGGATAATTCTTTAGTATTTCCGACACTGAAGCATTCAAAATGCTTTTCCTTTTAAGACAGGCGTTAAAAGTTATTGTGAATAATTAACTAAGATCGCACTATCTCTTCTAGTTTCATCATAGCACTTTTTCTCTCTCAAAATGTTCTGCATTCATTATTCGGTGCTGTTCTACAAAATATATCTTAACTAAGTAAATCCTCTTGCCAGCCTTTCCTGGAATACTGTAAAAGCACTTATTTTCGCGAGGGTTTAATTTTTGCGATTTTCGCCCGTCGTAATCGCGAAAATTAAACTTTCGCGAAATACTTTTTATTTCTCGCTTCAAATAATAATAAAATTTCAGAAATTTTTCACTTGCCAAAATGTAATGATTCATCGCACAGTTATAAATACTTTATTGATAACTTTCTATCTTACAACTTTTTCTTGAATACAATACAGCTACTTCTTGAATACAAAACAATAATACAACTAATAGAATGCAGCTATGCAGCTCATTCACTTACAATACCTATACCAGTTTCTTTGAAGCCATTCAAAATGGAGAGGGGGGGGCGAACTTTTCGGACAAAAGGAAATTTCTTAAAATGCTTTACGTAAATGGCCTTCTATATTTAGGTACTCGGGGAAGTTTTCAACTTTCGATTCTATTCATGTAAAATTCGCAAAATTTTCAGCTCGCGAAATCCCCAATATCTAATATTGGCGAAAATTATGGCTCACGAAAATAAGTGCTTTTGCAGTACATATTTTTTTTTTCCAATAGCCAAACAAAAACGTTACAAAAGGACAATGGAAGAAGAAAAAAACAAAAGGCCGAAATCATTGGGAAGCATAAGGGACTCTTTTTGCTTCCCAGTATCTCGTCATCTCTGTAGGTCCGCGAAGAGCCCCCGCATCGGAGTATGTGGTCCCTATCCAATCAGGGGCGTAGCCACGAGGTGGCTTCTACGGCCGCCCCAAAATTAGTAAACCTAAGATATGAAGAAAATTGCATATCCGTGGATGAATTTGAAATTTCCGCTTAAGAAATTTTAGGTTGAAATAACGACCTAAGTCAAACTTAATTTTTTAATGTTTTTTTTCTTTCAGCTAAGAAGATTTTAAACTTAGGCCCCACCATGGCCGAGAGGATAAGGCAGTGAACATGATAGAAGCTTGTAGTGTAAAGGTCCCCCATTCGGGCCCGGCTAACGATCTGGAGTTTTGGTCGGCTTCCTCCAGATGTCACGTGAACACACGATAGAACTCCTTAGAAAGTCCTCTGACCAAGCCCCCCCCCACTAGGCAGATGCCCTCGTGTGGGCTTGCAAAAAGAACAAAATCAAAATCCATTTAAAAAAAGGAAAAAATCGCATGGTGGACAAACAGGCTCGGGTGAGACAAATGGCTATGCGATGTAGATGAGCGGCGAGGCATTCGTGTCCTATAGACAGGCGAAAGGCCAGACTGCTTCACGTCCATGTTTATCAGGTACAAGAGAAGTCTTAGGCCCCCTCCAACATTTTAGGGCTGTACGCTTCTGGAGATCCCGCAAGAATAAGATTTTTAGAAGCAGTTTGATTTTTCAATAAAAAGTAGCCGTGTTTGAATGTTAACGTAAGATAGTAATCTCTTTTTGCTAAGAAGTCCGCTTCTTCATTACCCCCTCAAAACCACAATGACCAAGCACCTGACGCAATTTGCTTCCCATATAGCGCCACTTGCGCTATGACGTCACGCTGTTCTTTCCCCCCTGGGTGACCGTGAAAAACTCCGATCACACTTCGAACAGATTCGTAGAGGAGCAGACCGATTTCTGCTTGGGGGCCCAAAAAGGGCATTAGATTGAATCTGTTATTTTGAATGTGTAAACTGTACATAGTAATTTTGTAAATAAATTGTATATAATTATATTAGACCTGATTTGGATTATTATTGAAAAATAGAATTTATACCACTGAACCGTCACGATAACATAAACTGTACGGACTGACATCCGCCACACACCTATTGAAGAATAATTCGTTTTCTCTTTAGGATAAGAATTCTCAAAATATCTTGGCATTGGTAACACATAAAAATACAAGCGAAAGTTGGATCTATAAAATACGTATATGAAAAACTGGACTTTGAAATACATTGAACAAACATATGTACTACATTAATTAGATATATTAGCTTGTATTTATTTTCAAAATACCCTGATAAAATTCACCTCTAATTTAACTGAATAATTTTGTTGAATAAACAATATTTCCATCATTATGTTAATTCAGCGATAATTTTGTTGATTTAACCAAATTATACTGCTAAAATATTGGCATGCACATATTTGTTTCATCAACATTTCTTTCCGCGTAGTCATGCGAAAAATGGTCGAACTAGTTAGACTAATTGAAGTTTCATGTTCCGTTGTCAACCTGTCATGTCTTCCGTTATACACTATAAAAGTGTGAGGCCTCCTGTAAAACTTCGCAACGCAGTTTTCGCTATTTTGACTGATGCTTTTTTTTTTTGTTTAGTTTTGAATATTTTTTTCATAACACATGTGTGTTTTATTCTTCCTGCACTAATTTTCTTTAGAAATTTTCGCAGTTATGTGATTACGCAGATTTATTTTATTATTTATCATTCGATTATGCCGTTTATTTTGTATTAATATTGAATAAAAAAGAATAATAAGAATAATATGAAAGAGTAATATGGTTAAAGTTATGCACATACGTTTCATTTATTTTGTTCATTTGCTAATTGGAACAGAAACAGTAAAACTGATTGCAAAATTTAAAAGCAAGTGAAACGATCACGGTCAAAATACTGGAAATACATAGCTTGCCATAAATTTATTAAAAAACAGCAGAAAAAGAATATCCTCGGACTTATATTACCTACGAATTCGTTTTTCCCAATTGTTAATTAATATACATTCAACTGTTTGTTTTTGTTTTTTTCTGCCTAACACTGATAGCCAGGAACACTTTTGGGACACCAAAAGGGTTAGTAAGAGATATTTTTGAAACATTTATCAAAATTTCGATTTTTTAACAAAAATCCAGTTTACTGGTGACTCAAGTTCCTCGGTCCGCTTTACCTACGTGTCTGAAATTGAAACGTCAAGATCAAAACCCAAACACAGGCGTTTTCAAATTAATCCATATCAATGGTACATCATTATAGTATTTTACAATGTATAAAATTTTCGTGTGAATAAGCGTAATAGGGGAAGCAATGATGAAACATTTAAAAAAAAAGTGTTATAATAAAATAATATTACAGATTGAAGTACTATAAAAAAAGTACCCTGAAATGAAAAGATATTCAATTTTAAGACAATATTTTTCAGCTCTGTTTTTTCATGTACTAAATTTTTTTTATCCAGAAAAGTGCACACACACAATTTGCTTAGTAAAGTTTCCACTCAAATATCTCCTGTAGAAAACTGACCAATGTAAAATTGGATAGTTTTCTACAAGATAAGAAAGATAGTTTTCTTTTTACAGCAGGTTAAACTTAACAACAAATTTGTATGTTTTTAGTGGAAAAAATAAAAAACGTAAATGTATAGTAATTTGTATAAAACTAGGAACATTTTAATTATTTCACCAGCTAAAGTCATAGAAAACATTAAAAAATTGAAGAACAGCCTTTTCAAGCTCTTTCTCAAGAAGTCCGGTATCTTAACAATACCGCATTTTTGTAAAATTTAATAATTAATTTAATTTTTTTTTACGAGATTGCAAAACAAAATATAGTGATCAATCGACTGATGCAACATTAGTTTCCAATTACTTCATAAAGTTTCTGTGACTATTTACAAAACAAATTATCCCGTTCAATGCCACAGAAACGAGAGAAGGGTGGGGCATACTGATAATCAGCCTTCGTGTGTCTCTGATATCTTGAATTTTTTTAAGGCTCGCATTTCTATTATTTTAAGCGAGATTGAAATCATATAAAAACCCTCCGTTGCTGATGAAAAAGCATTCACTGAGCTCTTCGGCAAAGTATAGAGTCCAAAATGATCGCTAAGGTAAGACTGTCTTTCTAGAATCTCGTTTCACTTCCAATGACTTCCAATTAGATATTTAACATAATTCATATTTGATTTTTCTTTCTCATTTTATGCTTGTATTCATACTTCCTTTCAAAATATAGGTAATACTTTTAAGCAAAATTTTCGTTTTTTTTAAACATGCAGGTCCCATACATTTCTATAATATTATTCAATCCTATTTCAGTTGAAGGGTTCAATATTGCTATAAAATGTTTGTCTCAGAAGAAACTTCGTGCACAGTTGTATTCCAACTCTTTAGCCTCAGAATATTTTTAATGTATATCCTCATTATTTCTTTATAAACAAATGTACTGTCTTATGCACTTGAATAAAAATAATATCATTTCTACATTTTAAGGATCCTAGACATAAACCAGAGTGAATTAGAAATGCGTGAAAGTGGCTAATATTAAAGCAAATCCCTTTTAACACTTAATTTTATATTAATGAAAATAAATAATTTTTCACTAGAGCAGTTCTAAAGTCAATAATCAATTCAATTTAATGTAATTTACAATGATTTGATTTATAGTTAATGTCCATTACATAACATGATTTATTTATGACAGCGGTTAGCGTATTAGTACTTATAAAATATTTTTTAAAAGGCTCCATTCTAAAAATGTTCAATATATTCCAGTTTTTCCATTTGTTTACTTTGTAGGGTTGAAGGTACGAGCAAGAGACACCCCCCTCTCCTAATCGTTTGCATCAGTTTTATCCCACACTCTTTTTTCCGCATTATTTAAGTTCTAAGGTATTGAAAGTCCGAGATGTCTCGTTCTAAAAGATTGATATGGGCGCACATGGTTTATTTTCACAAACCATGCATTATTTTCACAAGCCGTGTTATGTTCTTACGGTGCATTTCAATTTTCCGTGTTATCAATCCAAAAAACATATTTTCTAATAGTTCTAAATATGTTTTCTCAAACAAAAAAAAGTGAAAATTGTAAGAAACTACTTTAAATGGGTATATGTGAGTTCCCCTTAAATTACATGCCCTACTTACCATTATATAATCACTAAACTTGAATCAAATTTAGAATATTATTTAAGTCAACATTTTGGCGCAATCATCCAATAATTAACGATGACAACTTTAACAATATTTTAAAACAGAAAAGTTCTCATTTGTGAAATATTGTTATTCTACCCCCCAGGTTGTTCTTTTCTTCTCCGCTGTGGCAGCCGCCCGCGCCACTAACCTCCTGAGATCCGGAATCGTTGCTCCAGGACTCCTCAACTATGGCTTAGTCTCTCCGGGATTGATCAACACCGGACTCTACGGTCCTGGACTCCTCAACTCCGGAATCGTCGCTCCCGGACTCCTCAACTCCGGCATCGTCGCTCAAGAAGTGTCCGTCAAGGGCGCACCCCTGCTCTCCGCTGCCGTTCCCTCAGCCTACACCACCAGCTCTCTCGTCGGAATCCCTGGTGCCATCTCCACCGACAAGAGGATCATCGGCACCACCGGACTGGTATCCGGATCTCCACTGCTCCTCAGTAACGGTATCGTCGGTGCCTCTCCCCTCGGCCTCACAAGCGGAATTGTATCACCCATTGGTCTCAGGAGTGCCGGAATCCTCGCCGGACCTGGAGTTGTCAAGACCATCCTAAAATAACTTGTACTAGATGTAAATAAATTAAATGTTAAATTAAGCAATGAATAAAAAATACAACGTTTGATTTTTCTTCTCATTTATTTATGAATTTTTTTCATGGTAACAGGTTTATGTGCGAAGTATAAAGAATAGCTGCGGTGCAACTGACTACAAGCTTAATTAAAAAATATGACTTCGCGCAGAAGGATGAAAATATTATTTAATTTTGCATATTGATATTCAGACTTCTGAGTGTCTCTAAGCAAAGCTAGAATGTTAAGTTGATTTTATTGCACGCAAGTAATTAATCTGAAAAAGGTCAAATTAAAAAAATAGGCAATAGTAAAAATTCTAAATCTTAGTATTAAGCTTTCATGTTGGCAATATTTTGTGATACATGATTGTTTTTGATCACATAAAATATCAGCGCAATACCTCATGCTCTGAAGAACCATGGCCGGCGTTAGGAACTATGCAGTCCAATTCAGTGCAAACACGGATTAATTCAAATTTTTGGGTGGTGACGGAATAGAAAATTGAATTTTAAACTTTTTTCTTGAATAACCCAAAATTTGACATTCAAGTGTCAATTTTAAACAATCTACTCATTAAATGGGTTTCATTTTAATTCATTTTATAGCTGAAACTCTTAACAAAACTAACGTAATCATAAGAAATTATAAACTATTTTAAAATTTGAATTCACGAGCCATCACGTGTATTTCTTTTAATTTTTAATTCACTTGTTTCCTTTCAATAGATGTTATTTATTTCAAAAAAATACGATAGCAGTAAGCGAACAAATAAATAAAAAAAAGAAAAAGAAATTCCATTAGTCAGCTATCCAAAAACATATTAATGTTCAACGTAAGACGTGTAATTCGTAAAGATGTGTGAGTTTTACTTAGCGCATGTAAAAAAGCCAAAGGATGCACTCCCGTTCATTCTTCAGGATCATTGGTCAACCGTGCAAGTTATCACCTTCTTTAAATTTATTTTCATAGCTGACACTCTATCTTACGTAATGCAATCACGAAAAAGCGCAAAAATACTTTAAAATTTTTATTTGTGTGCTTTACACGTATTCCCTTTTTTACTTATTTACATTTTTTATTCAAAACATATTGTTTATTTCAAAAAAAAAAATACTGTTGCCGTGATCGTACAAGTTACAAATAAAATTTGTCCCATTAATCAGCTATTTAAAAACGCATTAATGTCCATCTAAAAACTTGTTATTCGTAAAGAAAGGCACGTTTTACTTAGCGCAGCTAAAATCGTCAAGAAAGCACCAATGTTCATTGTTTAGGGTAGTTGAACAGCCGATGAAGTTATCACTGTTTCTACGTGCTTAAATTACGTGTCTCATCAGATTGCGAATTGCAAATGGCTATGTGCTGTACCGTCGTGTTAGTTAATTTGGATTCTGCGTTATGTAAGCATGTTTTGTTGATTAGCTAGGTAACAACAAAGCGTGCTTACACGACGCAGAATCGAAACTAGCACGACGACAGCTCATAGCCGATATAGATTCTCAATATGATGTGGCGAAAAGATTTTTAAAAACATAAAAACGGCGATAACTAGATCTACTGTCCAGCGATCCTGAAGAATGAACGTTGATATCTCCTTTGTCGTTTTTACCTGCGCTAAATAAAACTCACCTATCTTTACGAATTACACGTCTTTAGATGTACATTAATATATTTTTAGATAGCTGATTTATGGGACAAATTTTATTTGTAATTTGTAGATCACTGAAATGGTATTTTTTGAGATGAACAACATTTTTGGAAAAAATGTAAATAAATAGAAAAGACTGCCTCACAGTTTTACTGTGTACAAACGCTGACGGTAGTGATAAGCGGGCTCCTGTAGTCAAAGGGAAATCAGGAAACCCAACATGTTTTAAGAACGTTAAAACATTACCACTATGTTATAAAGCCAATACCAAAGCCTGGATAACTGCAACAATTTTTACTGAGTAGTTGAAAAAAAAATCGATACAGAAATGAAAAAAACAAATCGTAAAACTTAGCTTTTTATGGATCAGTGTACCGCCCTTCCCCATGACACTGACTTTTTACATAATGTGAAAGTAATTTTCTTCCCAGCAAACTGTACTAGCAAACTACAACCCTTAGACCTGGGAATTATAAAAAACTTAAAAGAACATTACAGAAAAAGATTAATTGAACTTGCACTCTAAAACATCATTACAGGAAACACCCAGGGAAAAATAAACGTACTCCATGCAATCAATATGATTTCTCATGCATAGAATCAAGTAAAATCTGAAACAGTCAAACATTGTTTCATTAAAGGAGGATTTCCATATCCAAAATTAGATGATCGTGATAACAGTAATGTAAATGTTGTCCATGAAAGACAAATGTCGAATGAGAAATGTTGTCCATGATGATGAAACGGTGTTAATGGATGAAGAAGACTGGAATCTTTTGAGAGGAGAAACCACTTTCGAGGAGAATGTGAACTGTGATAACGATATCTTAACGTCAGAATTATGCACAGTTGAAGATTTATTAGAAGACAAGACAAAATATCTGTTTCTAATTTAAGCGACGATGAAGAAGAATGCGAATCGACTACTCCATTTTCCTTTAAAGAAGCAATTGAGTGTATTGAGAAACTTA
Organism: Cheiracanthium punctorium; assembly: GCA_038373885.1. NCBI lineage: Eukaryota > Metazoa > Arthropoda > Arachnida > Araneae > Cheiracanthiidae > Cheiracanthium > Cheiracanthium punctorium. The sequence continues at coordinate 408,341 of JAWZYV010016213.1, read as the reverse complement.
GAACTTATTTTGTCTGTCAGAATAACACAAGTGAAAAGACAGTTTGTCACAAACCACCAAACTTTAAACTTTTTTTCCCCTTCTTTCATTCTTTTCTTTTGTCACGTTGGCAACACTTGTTGCAGAGAGATGAGTTTGGTGTGGATGTTCTAAGAGAATGTTAATTGTAACGCGCACGACTATCTAATAAATGTTTGCTTTGTGGTGATTATATCATGTGTAATTATTTAGTAGCCCCGAGATTATGATATTTTTTTTTGAAAGGATAGTGTGCGTTGTTATAATGTGGCTGCCCAACGTCGGGCGAGAACAAAAAATAGAAGTTTCGTCATTCGTCCGAAAGATGGTTCTTATGGAAACACAATTACAAGATAAGTATTTTCATATGTAATTAAAACTGTTTAAAACAGGAACTAAAGGAAAAATTATTTCGGTCGCCCTGGCCAAAGTTATTTCGAATTTCACAAATATCTCGATCATCCAGATCGCATTAAGATTTTCTGAAATTTTGATTCTAAGAAGTTGATCATCCCGATCACATAAGAATTGTTCTCACATTTGCATACCAGTTCCTTTAGTGCCTGAAGATAATTGCTTTGTTATGGTATACTTATCCATTTGTATACAGTGTTATTAAATAGTTAATGCTTGAATTTAAAAATTTTGATTATCGATTATCAAATTGCTGATATAGTACTTCGCATTTCAAGTTAATTAATATGATGATGGTTAACATTCCTCATTCGAAGGTTTTGTAGCTCCCCGCTACATTGATATGAAGAACAATTTTGAATATAAATAAGTTGATTGAGAGTATTTTGAATACTATTAGTGTTCTATTAACCATATTCTGAAGTGTGTTAAGTTTCGGTTTTAAAGAATTACATTGGTCTGTATGTTATAATAAGCTTAGTCCTTCGATGAATTCTGTGCCAATTTTAAGAACAGTGAATTTTATTTTGATAATAATATTAAAGAATTTATGCCGTACATCTGATTACAAGCATCAGAAACGAAAGTAAAAAGTGTTCTTATTTTGAATTTTGTTTTATTAGTCCGAGTTGCATTTGAATATTTATGTTTAAAGTGTATTTAAATTAAGTGCTTTTTGAATGGTTTAAAGTATACAAAATGGTGATCTCTGCGAATTAAATAACATATGTTTGAGCCCATTTTAATTTAACCCTATAAGTTTTACGGGTAAATTTTTGTGGAAAAAACTGTCACATTCTCATTTTAATATGGCATTTCTTGCAAAAGGGAAGAAACAGGACTTAATTGAACTAGCGGAGGTAGCGTTGCCAGGCGTCCGGATAAAGCCGGACATAGTTAGGCTTTTTGATTGCGTGTCCGGCCAAACTTAACGGTGTCCGGCTTTTATTAGGCTTTTTACTGGTGACTTTGGATAATTAGTAATAAAGTACTTGCACTGATTTGGCATTCTATGTTATTTATATTTCATTAGAATTTTACAAGATTCATGGTAATATTCAAAAAAGTTTGATTTTACATACAATTTTTTTTGTCGTACCTATTAATACTGAGACAAAATCCTCAATATTGCAGGCTGTCCGGCCTTTTTACCCAAATGTCCGGCCAAACTGGCTGGTCTGTCCGGCTATTTGGTTCTGCGACCTGGCAACCCTAAGCGGAGGCATTAGATGTCACTATTGGGGAAAATTTTTAAATACTCGAAATAAAGGATGCGATAGTTAAAAGCTCAACGTATGACGCGGAATTTGCGAAAGAGTGTCTGAACCGCATAATAAATGATAGAAAAGAGATCGAGATCGAGATCGAACAACGTGCTGAGAGAGAGAAGGAAAATGAGCGATTGTTTGAATTAGAGAAACTCAAAATACAATCTAGTACTAGTACTACTTCCAATAGTACAGATTCGGCAGCCGTGTTATCTTCCACAGACGTAGACATGCCTAGGTTAGAATTAAGCAAATTACTCCCTAATTTTGACCCTAAAACATCCGACATGAGTTTATTTTTAGACTTACTTGAGAAACAGTTGACTTTTTTAAAAGTGCCCTCTTCAAAGTGGATAGTCTACCTTGTTGGTCTTTTGCCAACTGATATTGCCAAACTAATTGCGAAAGAATCGGCTGACGATGCGCAAAATTATGAGAAAGTTAAAGAAATTCTATTGAGGCGTTTTAAATTAAGTGCTGAGAAATTTCGGCAAATGTTTGCCACACACCGTAAAGATCCAGAAAGCACCTGGAGAGATTTTTATTTCGATTTACAAAATTATTTCGATGGTTGGCTTAAAGAGCTAAAAGTTTCTACTTTCGATGAGCTAAAAGACTTAATTCTATCGGATCAAATTAAAAAGAAGGCCCTCCAGAGTATAAAGAACATTTTTTGGATCACTGGAGTGAATGGAACAATCCCTTGGAACTTGTTGACAAATTAGATTTATATGAGGAAGCTAGACAGATAAAATAAAACATGCGAGTAGGGAGCCTCCCGGATTTCATCAACGAGATAATTATAAGCATAATAAAAACAGTCCTAAAAATGCATCATCGAGGAATAAAGAAATGAAGATTGGCCAATAGTTAGTTGTTACGGCTGTGGGAAGCCAGGGTTCGTCAAGGCCAAGTGCCCCAACTGCTCTCCCCCTCCTAAAAAAGAATCAGCCGAATTCAGAGCTATTCGTCTTCAGACCCTGTCTATCGATGAACCCCAATCAACTCTTTTGAGTGTTATAATTAATGGAATAAACGGAATTGTGTGTGCTGACACGGGAGCCAGTCACACTATAGCTGGGGAAACATTATATCGCCTTTTGAGAGAACGAGGAACAGAATTTGAGGTTACTACTATGAAAGTAATCCTCGCTGACGGAATCCCGCAGGAAACAGACGTTTGTAAGGCCAAAGTCGAAATTGAAATTGAAGGGACGTAGGTTCCTCATAACTTTATTTGCCTTACCTGCTGCAAAAGATAACAGAACGTGTTTAGGAACAGATTTCTTGTGTAGCGCTGGAATTGTTTTAGACCTTATAAATCATAGTTGGTTTTATCATGACAAACCAGAACAAAAATTTAGCTGTAGTTCCGATGACACTTTTAAATCACCTGAGTGTGTAGAAAATGCTCCGGAAGTTAACACGTTGCGGTTACGAGAAAGTGAGGGAAAACATCTAACCGATGAAGAAAGAGCAGAACTAAATAAATGGGTAGGTAAGTATGATGATATCTTTCGTCTAGGGGAAGACCCGACTCCTGTGATACAACATTACATTGATACGGGAAATAACCCTCCTGTTGCTGTTCCACCATATCGCATGTCTTCCGTAAAGAAAGACATACTTAAGAAAGAGTTAGAGAAACTTCTGGCCAATGGCATTATTGAAGAATGCGAGACTCCGTATTCTGCACCTGTGGTGCTAGTGCCTAAACCTAATGGTCAAGTTCGACTTTGCGTCGACTATAGGAAGTTGAACTCCATTACAAAAACGGACAAATATCCTCTGCCTAGAATGGATCATTTGCTTCATGAAGCTAAACATACACCGTACATGTCGACCATAGATTTACGATCCGGGTATCACCAAATTGAAGTAAATCACTCTGACCGGGATAAAACAGCTTTTGTGTACGTATAGATATTGCCGTATGCCTTTTGGACTTAAGAACGCGCCGGCGACCTTTCAAAGACTAATTGATAACTTCAGAAATTCCCTAAAAGATGTTTTGGTTCTGTCGTACTTAGACGATATAATAATTTTATCTGAAACATTCTAAAAGCATATAGATGACTTAGAAAACGTGTTTTCAAAATTGCGTGAGTTTAAGTTACATGCTAACAGAGAGAAGTGTAATTTTGCGTGCAACCAAGTAAAATACTTGGGACATTACATTACTAATTCTGGTCTTGAAGTTGACCCAGATAAAGTTGCCGCCATCCAAAATTTGCCACATCCCAGAAATTTAATGCAAGTCCAATCCTTTTTACAAACTTGCTCGTGGTACCGAAGATTCGTACCAAACTTCTCTGAAATAGCTAGGCCCTTAAGTAATCTCACGAAGAAAAATGTTACCTGGAAGTGGGGAGAAGAAGAGGAGAACGCATTTGAAACCCTAAAGCGTTGTCTGATAAGTCCTCCTGTCCTGCGACAAAATGACCCAAATAAGCCATACATCTTACGAACAGATGCTAGCAACTACGCTCTTGGAGCAGTTTTGTTACAAGGTGCTGATGCAGACGAACGCCCTATTGAATATGCAAGCAGGTTACTCACAAAAGCAGAAAGAAATTACTCCACTACTGAAAAAGAGGCTTTAGCCGTTGTATGGGCCTTGAATAAGTTTCGTGCATGTATGGACGGACAAGAAATCACTGTAGAAACCGACCATCAACCCCTTAGATGGTTGATGAAATTGAAATCTCCTACAGGTCGCCTTGCGCGATGGGCTTTACAAGTACAGGCGTTCAACCTGAACATAGAATATGTGCCTGGTAAAAAGAACGTTGTTGCAGACGTGTTGTCCAGACCATTTTGTCAGCATAAAGAAGAAACCTGTGAAATTTGTTCTATTACTATTGATCTTCCTACTCGAAGCGTTAATGAAATTCGGGAAGAACAGTTAAAAGATGAAAATGTTAAGAAAATTATCGAATCTTTAGAACGTGTCGATAAAGATGAAGATTGGGCGAATTTTAGTGAAAGAGGTTATCTCATGAATCAAGGCGTTTTATATAGGTATCAAGGCGTTTTATATAGGTCCCGACGTAGATACAGAAGATGCCCAGTTAGTGGTGCCGTGTCAAGAAAGAGAAAGAGTACTAAAAGAACATCATGATGCTCCGTCCGCAGGCCATTACGGAATTGAGGGAACGTATGACAGAATTTCAAAGCGGTACTACTGGACTGGTATGCGAAGATACATTACTGAATATATAAAGAACTGCCCTGAATGTTGTCGTTATAAACCTAGCAACCAAAAACCATCTGGACTGTTGCAAACCCCGATCTACAATCAATGATTTGAAACTCTATTGATCTATTTGGACCGTTGCCGAAAAGCAACGATAAAAGATGGGTGTTCATAGTGGAAGACTGTGCAACCAAATGGGTGGAACTGTTTGCACTAACTTATGAAACAGCTAAAGAGTGTGCAATCACGTTAATCGAAGAAGTTTTTCTAAGATACGGACTACCAAGACGTGTCGTCAGTGACAACGGTCCACAATTCATTAGTGCGGTAATGCAACAAGTTTGCTTCCTGTTGAAAATTAAACCGTCTTTAACCCCAGTTTACCACCCACAAGCTAACCTCGTGGAAAGAAAAAACAGAGATCTAAAGCCCCGGTTGTCTATGCTAGTTGGTAACGATCACACAACTTGGTGTGAAAAGTTGCCAGTTATCAGATTCGCCCTAAATTCTGCAAAATGCAGTTCTACCGGTCAAACTGCAGCATACCTTATGTTCGGGCGTTAACCACGAACAATAGACGATGTTACCCATGATTTTAGAAGTGTAGTAGAGAATGATAATTTCGTCCCTGAAATCACGCCCTACTTAAAAAAAATTGCGAAGTTTAGCAAACAGGTCCGGGAAAGCATGGAGACCCATCAAGACCAACACAAACAACAGGCGGATAAAAAACGCAGGAAGGCACCCCCCTTAAAAATAGGTGATAAAGTATGGGTGAAAGTTCACCCTCATAGTGAGTCCAAAAAGAATAGAACATCAAAGTTCATGCCCAGGCGTGATGGCCCGTACAACATTTCATCACAGAGATCACCTGTCTCTTATACATTAACTGCTAATGATGATTCTACTCCCATAGGTCCTTACCATGCTTCATGTTTGACCCCCTATGTAGGACCGGAGGCTACTCCTGTGAATCCCCTGCGAGGCAGAGGCCGCCCCAAAAAGAAGGTTCCAGCCCTGCAGAACCGACCAAGATGCCCACAAGGACAAAATAAACAACGGTCTGCCCCAACAAGGAAACAGCCACCAAGAAAGGCAAGCTGTATGCCGAGGACGACTTATACAGCTTGAGGGGAAGACTGTCACAAACCACCAAACTTTAAACTTTTTTTTCCCCTTTTTTCATTCTTTTCTTTTGTCACGTTGGCAACACTTGTTGCAGAGAGATGAGTTTGGTGTGGATGTTCTAAGAGAATGTTAATTGTAACGCGCGCGACCATCTAATAAATGTTTGCTTTGTGGTGTTTATATCATGTGTAATTATTTAGTAGCCCCGAGATTATGATATTTTTTAGAAAGGATAGTGTGCGTTGTTATATGTTAATAATCTTAATTCAATCCATAATGAGATAATCAGTACCCAGCGCATGCGACAGCATCAGACAAACTGAATTAAAAAGATTTTTTTTATTCAGTTTCTGAGTGTATATAAAACTCATCATAATAAGTATGCAATGTATATGTATATTATTAATATTATAGGATTAGCAGTATTCAAGATTTAGTACAATAAAGGTATGGTTTGTTTCACTTTTATGATAAGTGTTTTATTTTAAAATTTAGTCAATGTTTTCAGTGTAAAAACTATTAAGAAGTAATTTACTAGCAACTTAAAAAAACTTACATTTACATAAATTTGCATTAGTAATGTTAAATATGTAATAATCGAAGTTGTCTTTTAATGTTTCATTTATACGTCTTATCGTTTATACATCGTTTTACATCGGTCCATTGAAAGACGTATAAACGGTGCTTTACTGTATTTATAGCACCACATTTCGACGTTCAAGTTTCCACGTTCAACGTCACCTAGTGGCTTGCCGTTTGCTTTCCGCTTATACTTTGTATGACGAAATTTGCTCTTGTAGATGCTTCTATCATCATTTTGGCCACTTTATCTGACTCACCCTGTATACAACGTTTTCAATAAGGTATATGGTACAGTACATAAGAATAATATATACAGGGTATCCATCGGCAGCTATAAAGGAGACTTTTGCTTCTAAATTGAAGGTTAGGCAAATTGGGATACTGTTTTGGTTAAAAAAGAGAAATTTTCATATTATTTTCACTTGTAAAGCATCTTGTGACTTTTTCTTTGCTCCAGGCAACTAATTTGGTAACTGGAAAAGGGCATCTTGGGTTCTTTGTTATTTTTCTTTTCTTTTGAGGCTTCAACTGTCTATTTACATGTAGAGATTGCAATCCGGCATCAATTTCAATCTGGTCGGATCCGGTCCGCTCCCCATCAATCCCGTCGGATCCGGACCGAATTTGGTCGGATTGGCCACATCAAAACGATTTCTCTTTAGTTCCAAAATTTATATAAAAAATGTTTGAGTATATCATGAAGTTTCTAAAAAGGGCGGTTTATTGCTTAGGAAATGAACGCATTATCAACCCTATTATAACTAAGCAAAAATTACGAATAAAATGAACAATGAAAATCTAGTATCTAGAATAACTAGTTAAATTTTAATCTTTATATTAAATAATCTAAAACTATATACATTTAGCTTTTTATATATTATATTATATTATATATAATACTATTATTATTATTATTATTATTATTATTATTGTCAGATAAAATATAATAGGAAAAAATTATTTGTAATCAAAACAAAACAATGGAAAACAATGTAGTAGCATTTGGATTATTATATACTATATAATATTACAATTATACTTAATTTTAAATATTATATCTTTAATTATGTTTATAAATATCGTATTTAGTATAATAGTGGTGTTTAAGTTCAGTCTTAATTGAGTTCACAAACTACATGAATGAAAATTATCTTGTAACTCACATTACATTATGTAAGTTTCTTATATTACCTAAATCTAATTTAATCAACTGAAATCACAATAATTACGTAATTTCGTCACTCTAAGGAGTCTTATAATAAGGATGACAGCTATCATAGATCTGTTTAATGAATGACACAATTATCACAATATCAAGTATTTTTCAATAAACTTTCCTTAAATAATAATTTTAGGTATATTGATTATAAAAGATCAAGTTTGGTTTTTAAAAATGAATCTTAAGGAACAAAAAGTGTTAATCGTGCCATTTGCCAAGCGACTTCTTAGAGAGTTACAAGTATAGCCAGAGGCTGAAAAGGCTCTTTCAGCTTCTACACATGCCGGTTTTATTGTCAATAAATAGTCATGAATATGTGACAAGTACTGTCTTCGCACTCCTTCATTTTCATATGTAGTCTTTTCCTTTCTTAGTACTTTCCGTATCCGGTAGACGTCTAATGATGCCGAATTATCGGATCCGGTTTTCCGGATCCCTATTTGCATGTCACGAGTATCCCAGAAGACCAAGTAGTGATTGCTTCATTATGATACATTTTGCCTTCATTCAGAGCATAATATACAGGGTGATCAGCGAAAAAGCCCTGATTTCAAAATTAAATATCTCTACAACAAAGATCGATAGAATTATTCGGTAAACTGTACGTTTATTAGCAAAATTGTACAAATGCTGCACAAAAGTTTAGAAAATTTAGTTACGAAAATCGTCAACAGATGGCGCTCTGCGCTGAAAACTCTTTCTCTGAAAGGAATCTAAAAAAAAAAGAAAAACAATAAAGTGAAGCAGTCTTTGCAATCAGAATACAATTTTATCAAAGTGTACACCGTTCGAAACAATGAGGTGGCGTAAACGAACAAGGAAATTTGACATCACGTCTTACAATGTCTCAACGGAAATGGAATCACATGCAACACCAATCAACGATTCAAGCTCATCTAGAGTAGCGTGATTGTTTCGATAGACAGTCTCTTTCAATGCGCCCCACAGAAAGAAGTCACTAGGAGTAAGATCGGGAGAATATGGAGGCCAAGCTATTCCTGTGTCAGTAATTTGCGGATATAATTAAAAAATGATTATTTCATTTTTTTAAATATCACTTGGTAATTTATGTTACTTGTATTCAATCATTGTCCGATGCTTGAAAAGTGTGATTGTATATCTAAGAAAGAACAATAAAATATGTAGTGAGCAAGTATTAACAAAAATAATTAATTATTTCATCTTCCTCTTATTATTTATTTTTTTATGCTATCAATTGCATATTTTGGAGATAAAATTTGGAGAAAGTGCTACTATTTTAGTTACTTAAATAACAAAAAATTATGCTATTTTGGCATTTTGTTAACATTTGGAAGGCTACTAATTGTACTAATTCTCCCTCCTGACAGTGATGGACATCCTGCATATATGAATTTCGTAGTAATCGATTCATACTTAACGGAAAATAGAATAAAAACGGACAGATGGACAGACAAATCGTAATCGTAAGCACTTTTAACTTCCTTTGGAAGTGTTAAAAACAAACTGCAATAAGTGCGATGGAAGATTTGGAAGATTTAATCCAGTAATAAGTTATTTTGGTCAGGTGTTCATAAACAGCTGCAGCTGGCATTGTAATAGAAATATGGTTCAGAAATTTTAGTAAGATGTAATTTAAGGTGTTAGACTATTTTATGGTATGAATCTCAAATTCGATATTTTCATCAAATTTTCTCATTGAGGTTTTGCAGAGTCCCCTTAGTTATTCCATTTTTGTTTTCCACGTACTGAAATCTAAGGAACATTCAGGACTTCAAGACTTACTGAAAAACTATTTTATTAAACTTATTTTAGATTTTTACTCAAGGAATATATTTTTAGAAGCTGCTTATTGAAATTAGATTTTTGTCGTCGTGTCTTGGTCACGCTAAAAAATAAGGTCCCAATGTATGTATAATTCATTATGTTTAACTGCGCCAGACGCCTTGGAGGAGATCATGAGTTCGAATCTCGCGAGCGTCTAACACTTTTTGGCAGCAGGTTCAATTCTTCATTCGTCTTGATTATTGAAATTAGATTTTTGTCGTCGTGCCTTTGTGTCACGGCAAAAAACAAGGCGCGTCCATTTTATTTGTACGTGTGCATAGCTGCCAACTCTTCCGGTTTTTCCGGAAGATTTTCCACCACTAATTTTTACTTAGGAATTTCAGCTTAAAATACAAAATTTTAAGTTAAAGTCCAAAATTTTATTGTAAAATAAAACTGCTTGAAGATAGTGGTGAAAAATCTTCCGGAAAAACCGGAAGAGTTGGCAGCTATGACGTGTGTGTGTGTGCGTCTGAGTGCGACACACTATGACTTTTTTGGAAAATTCCATGACTTTTAGAGAATGTTCTATGTGTGTCGTGTTAAATCAAACCTACACGAGGGATATCTGCCTAGGGTAATGTGCCTTGGGCGGAGAACATTTTAAGGGGTTATAACGTGCATTCACGTTACATATGGAGAAAACCGCCCCAAACTCCTGGCCGTCAGAATAACAGCCGATCAATAGGCCACAACACTGGATCTTTATACTTCAGCCATCTATCATGTTCAGAGATGGCTCTATGCGTATGTTTTTTTTTTTTGTTGTTGTTATAAATAAAACAGATGTTTTCTTTGTTATAAAAAAACAAAATAAAAATTTAAGTAAACATTTTTTTAACAGTAAAAGTTTTTTTTTATTCTGTAGCCCTAAAAACGATAAAATATAATTACAAAGACATGTTATAAAGAAATGAAATATTCAACACTAAGAGAAATATAAATATTTCGCTTCCGCGTAAGATGAAAATTTTTAAATATTGAAAATATTTTAAAAAGCATTCGACACCTTTTACCGTTAAGCAATAAATTTCACTTTTTGGCTTAACGAATACCTATACGAGAAATAATGAAAAGAATACTTTCGGATGCTTTTAAAAATATTTTGAATATTTAAAAGTTTTCATCTTATGCAAAAGTGAAATATCTATATTTTTCTCTAAAATTTTATTAGCGTTGAAACTTTCATTTATTATAGGGTCTTTGCGAGGACAAATTTTTATTTTATTCTTTTTCAGGTTCGAAAATAAAAAGCTTCTACTGTTTTTATTATTTTACTTTTACTTAATTTTTTATTTCTATATTTATCAACGTCAGATGCCATTTGTGTCACATATAACTAAATTAAAAAAAATAAAGTTAAATTGTTTATAATTCATAGTACGAGTTTGGAATACAAATTGCAGAGATGATATGCATGATGCAACATTTGTTTACAATTTCCCCATATTGCTTTTGTGAATATTCAAAAGCAAATTGATCTATTCAATGCCACAGAGACGGGAGAAGGGTGGGGCAAATTGCTAATCACACTTCTTTTTTGTCATGAATACCTTAACGTCCTCCAAACTGCATTATTTTTAACAAGATCAAAATCATATAAAAACCCCTCTAACATCTGTGGGAAAACATTAACTGAGCTCTATAGCAAAATATATGCAGTCCAAAATGATCGCTAAGGTAATATCGTATTTCATTATTCGTACCACTGTAAAAATGTAACCCACTTTAAAATTAACTTCTCTGTGTATAGGATTCAAACATCGCAAATCGGATACTTTTTGTTAAACATTTTTATTTTATTCAGCTGTTTAAGGATGATTGTTTTTTTAATCAACTATATTTTTTTAGTATATAGATTTTATGCGTTTCTGCATATGCTGTGATTTTCTGCATATGCTTTTAAAAGAAAATACTTAAATTGCTTGAAAAAGATTTTATGTACATATTCATAGTTCCATGGAGTACCTTTCGAATTAAATAGTTGTTATTGCTACTGCATGACCGCTCACATGGTTAAATGGCTGACAAATCATTCTATCACACCTTGGTTCCAGGTTAAATTCCTGGTTTTGTCTTCAACGTTATCTCTTTCGGACAGTTTAACTCGTCCGTCCCTTTAAACGAAATAACGTTGACCTTCTAATTGGTGACTCCGTAATAAAATGGCCAATACTTCAAACCTTAATAGTACCGAATGCCTGATAGGCAAGTTCCCGCCCTTAGAAAAAGAAAACACTATTGTGTGATTAAGATATAGAAAAGTGGCTTTATACATGCCTTCAATAATTCTGCAGTCTTACAGTATTCAGTTTATAAAAATCAAACACTTTTCTGTCAAGCGGTTTTCTGTGTTTTTCAATCCTTAACGATCGAGATGGAATAGATACTTATCAAATAGCAAATATCTTGCGTATTCTATTTAATTAATCAATAATATAACTTTCTCGCTTTACTATTCTTAATAATAAATCCAGTGAATCGATTTCATTCAATAGTCAATAAGTTACATTCAATGATAAATTAAGATCACACAGGTTGGACTACAGCGAAATCGCACAGTTGCGCGAATACAATTCCTGTATCCAATTATAATTTAATAGCAACTTTTTTGTACAACATTTTGTAAAAAAAAAAAAAAAAAAAAAAAAAAAAATCTCATATAGAAATTTTTCATTGTTCTACCCCCAGGTTGTTCTTTTCTTCTCCGCTGTGGCAGCGGCTCGCGCCACTAACCTCCTGGGATCTGGAATTGTTGCTCCAGGACTCCTCAACTATGGCCTAGTCGGTCCAAGACTCCTCAACTCTGGCTTAGTCGCTCCAGGATTGCTCAACACCGGACTCGTCGCTCCTGGACTCCTCAACTCCGGAATCGTCTCTCCCGGACTCCTCAACTCCGGCATCGTCGCTCCAGGAGTGGCAGTCAAGGGCGCCCCCCTGCTCTCCGCTGCCGTTCCCTCTGCCTACACCACCAGCTCTGTAGTCGGAATCCCTGGTGCCATCTCCACCGACAAGAGGGTCATCGGCAGCACCGGACTGATATCCGGATCTCCACTGCTCCTCAGCAACGGTATCGTCGGCGCATCTCCCCTCGGTCTCCGTAGTGGACTCGTCTCACCCCTCGGCCTCACAAGCGGAATCGTATCACCCATTGGTCTCAGGAGCGCCGGAATCCTCGCTGGACCTGGAGTCGTCAAGACCATCCTAAAATAAATTTTTATATTAGTTGTAAATACTTTTAAGGAATTAAAAAAAAAAAAACATTTGAATCTTTTATGGTTTCATTTAGGCATTGAAATGATGACACTATTACGCAGGTTGCAGGGGCGTAGCCAAGGGGGGGGCGGCGGGTTAGGTGGGTCATCACCCCCATGAGGAATTTTTTGCCATAAAAAAATGTATATTCTGCACTGCATTATCCCACACTCGTATACATATATATGAGTTATAGTAGTCGTAACCCCTCCCATGAAAAATTTCTGGCTACGCACCTGGCAGATTGCAAAAGTAATCAAATTTTTTTGTAAAAACAGTGCCGGGTTAAGACAGCGCGGGGCTTGTAGCAAATGCTATCAAGGGGCCCTTAATTTAGTGACGCACACAGAAAGCTTTCTTTTTTTTTTTCTCAGGGAGAGTAGTTTACCCTCACATTAAAGTAGCATACATTCATTAACTAAGAAAATAAAATGTACTAATTGTATAATAATTTATTATAGAGCTAATTACTTAGTTAAGAGATTACTTATGCTAATTAGATGTAAACAAAACTAAAACTTCACAGGTATTAGATTTGGGAGGGATTTATTCTAATCCTTCCTCCCCCTCGGGTGAGCTAATGTCTTGGTTTTGTGTGATAATAAAATAAAACACAACTTTTATGTTTTTTTATTCATTTAGTAAGAGCAAATTTGAGCTAACACTAGACGAATCAATTTCTCCAAGTAAATTGGTGTGCGGGAAAAAATGCCCCTCAAAATAAAAAGTTTTTTTTTTGGGGGGGGGGCTAAAGGAAGGGGTAGATAGTGAGCCTGACGATGTATAAAGGTGTTTATTCCTATAACTCAGTTTTTTTATGAATGTTGATGTTCTTGGATGTATATTTCGAGTTTCTAACATCCCCTCCCCTTACACATATCCAAACATACAACTTGACATGTTTACATACATACAATGATAATTGTTCCTATAAATTTTTAGTACCTTCGAAAACAAAATGTACTTTAAACCGTGAGTTTAAACACAGCTTTTTCCCCTTCTAAAAATACATACTAGTAAAATTATTCCATTATTTGGAAGTTCTTTCCTAATACTAGGTTGCATGTTTTTAACTTCTGTTAACTTCATTTATTTAATGGGTAATTCTTAAGAAATCAAACTGAGGATAGGCAGATCTAACGCAATTATACTTCCGCAATTCAAAATACTCTGCATGAACAGAACGCCTTCAAACTGTACATAGGGTGGGGTGGGGTGTGGGGGGTGACTGTTACTTCCACATACATTTCAGAGCACTTTTAAAGGTCACCTCGTTCGTGTTCTCGTTCGATACAAAACATTTTGTTTAAAAAATCTCAATAAGAGAATTGTATCTTTTCTAAATAGAATAATCAATATAATAAATAATAAAAGAATTCGGATAAAGCATTCATTATCGTATTACTTCAAAATGGTTTTGCAGGTTATAATAATCTTAAATCTGATCAACTATTCTGTGGAGTATCAGAAAACCGTCTTTGTTTTCAGTTTACCTGGGACTATGGCCTTACATTGTAAAATGTAAAAAAATAAAAAAATAAAAATAATGCAAGCCAAATACGAAGCCAGTTTTCTTTCTAAAGATGGCTTACCCCATACTCCATAAACCTTCAAATTTTGCCAAAGCCGCACCCCCCTCCCTTTTACTCTAAACCAAAGAACATTGGGAAGGCCCAGCAACCGATTAAATATAATCCTCATATCTACAAAAAAGTTTGTCTAATTATTTAAATAAAATATTGTTCCGTGCGGGAATGTCTTTTTTTTTTTTTATAGGCGCTTTTATTCCGGCATTCCTATGGACATCAGCTCTTCGGGAAAAGCAGAAGTTCAACTCGTTTTCCAGAGAAGATCCTCGGAAATAGCCACAAATATTTCCTGTACATTGAGTCATTTTGAAAAGTTTGATGAAGTTGTTACTGCAAAAGTCCCTGAAATGATCGGAGCCGATAGGCTACAGCCATTGGCTTCAATTGGCATATAATATTGGGGGGGGGGGGAGACAATATGTAACATTGAGAGGTCAAAATGTTTTCTATTCTAGAAAATATCATTTTCAAATAGGTTATATCTGAATTTTCTTGAAATTTACGGTGGGGCAATTGCCCCCTCTTGCCCATAGTTAAGTTACGCCTAAAGCTACAACCTATTCAGCCTAATAAATAATCCGCCCACTGACTTATTAACGCCATTTTGTGGGAAGAGGCGGTTAGTTAGAAAATTCACACACGCATCCATTTCAAGGAAGTAAAATAGGATTGTTTACATTAATTTCTTTTTCTCGGGAGGGGCGGTCGTCCCCTCCTACCCCCTCCCTTTAATCCGTCCTTGACTATGATCCGGCCCTGACTCTGTTCATTTTGGCACTTAGTTTTCTTTCTATATTTTTTTATTTCTGGATTCATTCTTCAAATAAAGACAAACTTGTAAAATTATTGATAAGGAATGCACTTTTTAAAGCCATATTTAAGTGGGTGGTCCAAAGGCCTAGATACCCTCTCCTTCGAATTGCGGTTTTTGTCAACAAAAAGTTAATGATGAAGACTTTTTTTATTTTTTTCTGGCTCTCCTTCCATTTGGACCCTCTCTGAATTTTTTTTTTTCTGGGTATACCCCGGGCAGCACAGCAAACTTGCAGCAAGCTTGATTTATCAAGTCAATAAACTTGAATTAAGCTTGAAAATTTCAAGCGTGTAAGCTTAATACAAGCTTGAATCAAGTGTTCTAGTTTACATTTGCCCAGCTTGCATTAAGCTTGACATAGCAAGCTTAATTTCAAGCTTAAAAAATTTTCCTAAAAAAAATGTTTCTAAATGTGCGGGGTGCCCGTCGGCAAACTCGCCCCACATACTTTGTTTTCCACGCATTTTCCCCTCTGTGCTGAAATTTTAAGTTATTTTAATCTGATAAAGACACATAAAACATTATTTAATACGGCGGATTAATTAGTTAAAACTTTTTATTTGGGAATACCTTATTCCCCCGTACATGATATATATTTCGGTTACACACATAACCATCTTCAGTCGTTTCTGGAGCTCTCACTAATGGCGGCTTCTTTTTATATCTTCGTCGTTCTTCTTCTTGAAAGTTCGATGCATGACGTCGTCCCATGATTGGTCGATTGTATGAAGCGTATCGTTGATGCTGCCTTCTGTCGTCAAAATTTCTAAGCTCTCACGAATGTAGGCATATATACTATTTTTAAAGTTGGCTATTTTTTTAATATTTTTAAAATCAATGGTAATGGGCTCTTTCAAAGCTAGACGGGCTAGGGCGGTACTTTGTTTCTGGTGGTTAATGTCTTTAAAATGTTCGTTTTTTCGTTCTTTAATTTTCCTTTTTGTAACGCCGATGTAGCAATTTTCTTTATTAGTATCGTTTGACATAAAATTAATTTTATAGATCCCTGCGGTTTCGATGGGGTTGATTGGGTCTTTTTCCGATCTAATGCGCTGAAAGATTGTTTTATTAGGTTTAATTGGAATACGTAAGTTCTTTTTACTGGCGATATTAGAAAGTTTATTTTGTTGATAGAAAGTTAATAAACTTTCTAATATCGCCAGTAAAAAGAACTTACGTATTCCAATTAAACCTAATAAAACAATCTTTCAGCGCATTAGATCGGAAAAAGACCCAATCAACCCCATCGAAACCGCAGGGATCTATAAAATTAATTTTATGTCAAACGATACTAATAAAGAAAATTGCTACATCGGCGTTACAAAAAGGAAAATTAAAGAACGAAAAAACGAACATTTTAAAGACATTAACCACCAGAAACAAAGTACCGCCCTAGCCCGTCTAGCTTTGAAAGAGCCCATTACCATTGATTTTAAAAATATTAAAAAAATAGCCAACTTTAAAAATAGTATATATGCCTACATTCGTGAGAGCTTAGAAATTTTGACGACAGAAGGCAGCATCAACGATACGCTTCATACAATCGACCAATCATGGGACGACGTCATGCATCGAACTTTCAAGAAGAAGAACGACGAAGATATAAAAAGAAGCCGCCATTAGTGAGAGCTCCAGAAACGACTGAAGATGGTTATGTGTGTAACCGAAATATATATCATGTACGGGGGAATAAGGTATTCCCAAATAAAAAGTTTTAACTATTTTAATCTGTTTTCATCAAACGTCCGCGGCTGGGTTCGATCTCGGGAACTATGGGCTGTGAGGCCAGCGTTCTAACCGTTCTGCCAATAAACCTCGCGCTGCTATGACTAAAGTTTGAAGTGACTGTTACGGTTGTCACGCCGTTTTCTGGCCAGATCGATCAGTATGGGCGATTCCGATAAGTTTCTTTTATTTTTCCATGAGATGAATCAAAATTTAAATAATGTTATGTGTGATTTATAGACTCTACTAATAGGGAAATAAGCATAATATAAACTTAAAAGCAGGACACGTTTTAAAACTTTCAATATCGAAACACTCATGTTGAGCAATACTGCTGGTCAAAATCAAGCCAAACGACTGATTTTGAAATCAATTTCGTAGTATAATTGTATTTTATTTTGAAGAATTTCCATATTTGGAAATATAGAATCTTCTTTTTTTTAATTCTATGGTCAAGTAAATTTATGACTGATTAATTATTTTGTGGCTGCCGGATTGCGCCTCATTCTACCACCCATAAAATGAAGTATATTAACTAACTAAATTGTGTCAATTATATTAAAATTTATTTTAGGGCTAATTAATTAGTTAGTGGAATTACTAATGTTAATTAGATGTAAATAAAACTAAAACTCCCCTCGTGTTACACTTCAGAGGGGCTTATCCCATTCATTCCTTCCCCTTGCGTGTTCTAATGTCCAGGTTTTGTGCGATAATAAAATGAGACACAACTTTTACGAACTTTTCTTTATTTAATATGAGCAAATTTGAGAAACGCTGGACAATTAATGTCCATTCTCTTTCACAGATGGCGCCATCAACGCACCCTTTCGAAAGGGAAAATCAAGCTGTATTCCAGCTTGACAGTTCAACTTGACTTCTGCAAGCTTGCTGAAAGCTTATATTGAATTGAACTGTCAAGCTTGTATTAATACGTCAAATTCAAAGAAATGTCAAGCTTGATTTAAGCTTATGTGCTGTCTGGGACTGCATTTTTTGTTCGACAGTGCGTCAAGTATACTCTTGTATGTGTCTCTTATTGCTGCCTTTAGAATACTCATTGAGTTTCGAGTAGGTAATCAATTGACTAAATAAAGCAGGCATGCAACAGCTACAGTAAGTTTGTATATGTTCTTTCAATGAGTTATCTCTAATTGATTACAGTTCCATAACAGAGCTTCAAAAATTGACTTAAAGAAAAAATATATATGAAAAAGGAAATAAAAAAAAGAAATACGATATGTTGAAGTTATAGCATGACAAAACATTAAAGGTATTTTATCTATTACAGACAAATTACTGAAGGAATTATTTCAGAACGGCATGTGTACATATGCCTGGAAAAGTTAAAGCATCGACTACGCGAAGCGTACACATGCCCCCGCTGCAGACAGGCCGTTAATAATAAGCTCAGTGTCATAGCTGACGTTATACGGCCGTTAATAATAAGCTCAGTGTCATAGTCGTTCTAAAGTCCAGTTGGTGTAAAAAGTTCAAGTAAAAAGTCACTTGTCAGGATGGAACACAAACTTTATTGCTTCTAGAACTTCGTAGAATAATCAGCTGAACACAATTCACAAGCACAATCTAGCAGTAACGTGCTTTTAACAATCCGCTTAGGTCAGAAGCTCTCACAAATGCTGTATTTCTCACACAAAATAAGTCACATTCACAGGCAAAAAATTCAGTGAAAATATACGAGAAATAACACTAACAGTCTCTCAAGACTCAGCGATGAAAAATGTACACACAACACTTTAAAAACATCTTCATAAAGCAAGCTAAAACACAGCTTCTATAGCACTATCAATTCACAAAGCGTACTGAGAGCTCTTCACACATTGAGCGTTCAACTCGCACTGAACTGTCGGGGCAGCGCGCTGGAATTTATAGAAGAGGCAGAAGCTGCGAGCAGTTTCTAGAAAAGTATATTCCTCGAAGATTCCAGATAAAGCGGGACTTCTGATTACGTCATAGAAGAGAAATGTTAGGTTATTGTGCGTTTTTAATGCAGGAAAAACAGGCCCCATTGGGAAAATCGCGCCATATGACCAAAAAGTCGCCAAGCTTGGCGACTTTTGGCGAAATATCGCCAAATTTGGCGCCAAAAATAAGTCCTCAAATGTGAAGAGATCTAAGCCCTAGGACTAATATTTCTCGAGATTTCTAGAACCTCCATTAAACAAACAATGGCAAACCGAAACCTCCATATCTCCGGTTCTAATTGGCCGATTTTGATGCAACAAAAAGCAAAATTTATCTATTTGAAGCGTAGAATACGAATTTTAAACCATTTTAAGCCCCAGCGCAGCGGGTTGCCCCATAAATTCGTAACAATATTAAGAATATATAAATAAACTATACTTTTTTTTGTGTGTGCACGTCTTTCAGAACACGCCTCCTTTTTTTAGTTAGAAGCTTTTTATTGAAATTGGATTTGTCATCGTGTCTTGGTGTCACGTTAAATAACAAAACCTCCACTTCAACCTTTAATCGTGCTGCTTCAAGCCGAATGGCTTCCAGGGTATAGAGCGTGGTCCTTTCGCACCTACGACACGAGTTGAAACCCGAATTGGTCAAGTACATAAAAATGATACTAAAAATAAGTTCAGTTCAGCATTTCACTTCTGATATTTGTTGACATGAATTAAAATTAATTTAAATTCCTTCGCCCATTACAATTATTTCCAATAAAAATTTAAGTATGTTTTTCAACAGAAAAAGTATTTTTTTTTTTTTTGGAGCCCTAAAATCATGAAATAAAAATTTGTTCTTGCAGACATACTACAAGGGAATGAAAATTTCAACACAACAAATAGCTTTAGAGAAAACTATATAGATATTTCACTTTTGCAAGATAGGAAAATTTTTACATTTTCAAAATATTTTAAAAAGGATTCGAGAACAATGTTCTTAGTCATTGGTTTTTGTAAAATATTCGTTGAGCCATAAATTTCAAATGTCTGATTTTTAGTAGCTTTTAATTGAAATTAGATTTTCTTCATAATATGTCTTGGTGTCACGCTAACAAGGCACCTCCACTTTATTGAAACGCGTGTGTGAGGGACACGGAGTTTTCTTGAAAGTTGCCATCATGTCTTTACATCTTGGTGGGTGTCACTTTAAAAACACCAATCGGTACCCTTTTTTTAATTAAAAGCTCCGCTTTTTAGTTAAAAATAAAAATGCGTTTTATCTTTTTTTATTACAAAAGAAGATGCCTCTGTGCGTATGTTTGCTTCTGGACGGCATTACGGACAAATGGCTACACGTATAATTACCAAATTTTGTACACAGGAGTTGTTGTGTTGTGTGATTAAGGCCAATTATCTGCACGAGGTATCTAGGCCTATGCGTGGGGTGCCCTCAGTGGGGGTCTTCCTAATAGGGCTATCACACTGAGAAAAATCAGACCAACTTTCCTTGCAAATCAAGTTTCCGGCCGATTTTCTCCGCTGTTACCTTGACGACCGCGAACTCCAACTTTTTCCTTTCCGAAGGAAAAAATCCGAGTCGGGCGAAATGTCGGCCAATCAGAGTACTTCTTCCCGCTACGTCATAAGCAATTTCGAGCAATGGCGACTATGTTCGAAGCTTGGCAACTTGGCTCGATGTCAGAATCACGTGTAAATAAAATTATGGCCGCGTTCAAGTGGACTTTGGAATTAGAGATTGCTGCCCATCCGATGCTGCCGAAATTGCTGCCGATCCGATGTAAATATAACAATGCACGATAAGTAAAATAAGAACCTGCACGCCAAATCAGCGATGCGAAGACTATTTGGCGTCGGAGAGAGTTTGTTTACTTTTGCAACCCTTAAAGATAACCACGCCTTCAAGTCCGTCGGAAAAGTTGGTCCAGCGCGAAGTTGATCGGATTTTCCCTTTAGTGTGATAAGGCCATAAGAGGTCCTAACCCGCATTTACGGTAAATTTCGGAGAAAAACACGGAAAACTCCGAACGGTTAGGTCGACGGGCGCGCGATGGGGACCCCAACCCGAGACCTTCACACTTCCCCCCGTCTACCATTTCCAGTGACATAATGATTGTGCCATGCTGCTGTGTACCAATGGTGTGGCCATTGGTACACAGGAAATTCTAAACATGAAGTTATGCACCTCTAAGCGATTTTTTTTAATTCGGCCTAGAAATTTTTTTATTCCATATTTTATGGATTTTTGAGTTATTTTTCACGGATATTCAACAATAGGAGCGGAAATCTATATAAATAAAATTAGACTTTTGTCTGTATATTACTTGGAATTCAAAAATTTTCCGATTTCTATCCGTTTTAAGCACCTGGGAATCCAGTGCGACCCTCAAATGAAAGTTTGTCTTTCTGTCATTCTGTCCGTGACGCTTTTTTTGTTCGCGCATCACGTAGAAGACGAACTCAAGCAAATGAAATGAAATTCCGTAAGGTATTGATCCGTGGCGGTCACTCATCTTAAAATACAGAGTCGAATTTTTTTTAAATTTCGATTAGATTTTGAGATTTTGCGAAAATCGTTTCAAATTGCGTAGTTTTGTTCGCGCTTCACGTAATAACGACTAAAGCGATCGTAATGAAATTCCGTGAGATGTGATAGGTGGTCACTCAGCTTAAAATTAGGAGTCAATTTTCTTTAAAATCTTGATTAGATTTTGAGATTTTGCAAAAATCGTTTCAAACTGCATAAATATGCATAAATATTTCAAGCTGCGTAAATCTTTGTTCGCGCATTACGTAATAGCGACTAAAGTGAATAAAATGATATTGGGTAACATGATAGGTGGTCACTAAACTTAAACTATAGGAATCGAATTACTTTTTTTTTAATTTTGATTATATTTTGAGATTTTGCGAAAATCGTTTCAGAATGCATAAATTTCTGTTCCAGGATCTCGAAATGAAGACTACAGGGAATGAAAGGAAGTTTGGTAACATGATAGGCGGTGTCTCCACTAAAGTATACGCGTCGAATTTTTTTTTTTTAATTTTAAATTGGATTTTTCGATTTTGCGAAAATTATTTCAAAATCGTTTGTGCATCATATAATTATAACTAAAACTAATGAACTGAAATTAAGAGTATAGCAGGTAGTCCCTCAGTTTAATCGTAGGTGCTGAAATTTAAAAAATAATAATTATAATTTTTTTCTGAGATTTTGCGAAAATCGTTTCAAAATGTGTAAAATTTGATGCGCATCACGTATTAATGACTAAAACGTATGAAATGAAATTTGGTAGATGACAGGTGGTCATTTAACTTAAACTATTGGTGTCGAATTTAAAAAAAAAATTGATTAGAGATTTTCCAAAAGAATTATTCAAAATGTGAAAAAAATTGTGGATTAAGTATAAACCACTCAAGCGAATGAAATAAAATTTAGCATCTTTATAGGTATTAAACTATAGGCGTCAAAGTACTTTAAAGGTTTTTTATAGAATTTGTGATGTGAAAACTCAGTAGATGTTTGTTCCATTCCTGAAAAATGGCAATGGAATCGAATGAAATTCGAATGTATGTAAGACGTAAGTAAATTCAAACTCTAAATGCCAAAACTGTTTTAAATATTTCATAGATTTTGAGAATATTCGTATAAATGTTTGTTTTGGCATCCCTTGGAAATGAATTAAGAGAGTGCAATGAAATTTAGCAGAAATCTTTTAAAAATGCACAAGAGTTATATAACTCTGCTTTCTATACTATTGCCAATATAGTAATCCCGTTCTTTCTACACTTAAGGCTGTCAAATATTCAGGCTTTTTTGGAAATTCGCATTATGTACTAACCCGTCAACGGCGGGTACTTCAGATACCTTAAAAAATATTCGGCTCAAAGTTTTAAAAAATATTATTTTAAAACCTATATTTGTAGTAAAGACAATCAAAGATTGGCAAGATGATGCAACTTTTGTTTACAATTACTCCATATTGTTTTTATGCATATTTACAAAATAGATTATCCCACTCAATGTCACAGAAACGGAAGAAGGGTGGGGCATGCCGTTAATCGACCTTCGTGTGTCGCCAGTATATCTTTTACTTCCTCCTACCACACATTTCTATTATTTTAAGGTAGATGGAAATCATATAAAAACACCCCTAACCGATGCAAAATCATTCACTGAGCTCTTCAGCCAAGTACTTCACTCCAACATGATCGCTAAGGTAAGAGAGTCTACGCTCGTTTCACTTCCACTGATTTTCAATTTGATATTTAGTATGACTCGCATTTGATTTTTAAAAACTTAAGCCTTCATATCCAATAAAATTGGAAAAATATGTATGTGTCCCAGTTTCCCATTCAGTTTTACTTTGCTAAATTATGTTCTTAATATCATGATACGGTTTTGTATTTTTCAAAATTTTCATTTTATTTCATTAGAAAACAAAACAACAACAACAACAAAAAAAAACACTAAAAATGAACAACTAAAAATTCACCATGTACGTCAATTTTAAAACACTTTTCATTTCTTTTTTCAAAATTACCATTTTCATAAATGTAAGTCACGCTGTGCATTTTCATTTGTATAAATGAAATCACAATTTTTAGAACAGATCACCTAAAACAGTCAATTGATATGATATTTTAAAGGATTAAAATAAATATTTATTTTCTTTTGTAGCTACTTTGATTATAAGAATAAAAATTTTAAATCTTTTTAGTGGATCTTTAAAAAGACCACACTTCTTGGAATTAATGTCTTCGATACTGCTGTTGCAAAGCAATCGAGCAACTCCGAGAGTACAATTCCTTTATCCAATTTAAATTTGACAGCAAAATGTTGTACAATATTTTAAAAAGGAAACTTTCTCATATCAAATTTTGCTATTCTTCTACACCAGGTTGTTCTTTTCATCTCCGCTGTGGCAGCCGCCCGCGCCACTAACCTCCTGGGATCTGGAATTGTTGCTCCAGGACTCCTCAACTATGGCTTAGTCTCTCCGGGATTGCTCAACACCGGACTCTACGCTCCTGGACTCCTCAACTCCGGAATCGTCGCTCCAGGAGTGTCCGTCAAGGGCGCCCCTCTGCTCTCCGCTGCCGTTCCCTCAGCCATCACCACCAGCTCTGTTGTCGGAATCCCTGGTGCCATCTCCACCGACAAGAGGGTCATCGGCACCACCGGACTGGTATCCGGATCTTCACTGCTCCTCAGCAACGGTATCGTCGGTGCCTCCCCCCTCGGTCTCCGTAGTGGACTCGTTTCCCCCTACGGCCTCGCAAGCGGAATCGTATCACCCATCGGTCTGAGAAGCGCCGGAATCCTCGCCGGACCTGGAGTCGTCAAAACCATCCTAAAATAACTTATTATACTAGATGTAAATTATTTAAATGTTTTAAGCAATGAATAAAAAAATATCGACCCTAATTTTTCTACATTCATTTTCTCAGTGATGAGCATTTTACACTTATTCTGAGTGTGATTGAAAGGATAACTGACACTAGAACAGTGCAATTAGTGGCACTGTTTGATTGAACCAATAGGTTGCTCTTCGTACATTCACGTACAACACGTACAATGTGGGGAGTTTGAAAATAAGTCGTATACTTTTCCTGTTTAAAATTATTTATCAAAATTTTCAATTACAAGCTTTCTGAGACAAGCTTGAACTACTACTTTTATTCATGGTGAAAGTATTGCAAGAAACATTTTCTCCAAATCGTGAAGACTTTATATGGGTGGTTCTCACGAAACGGGAACAACCCATATGATGATTTTGAACAATTTCTGTCACACAGTTTGATATTTTAAAGATTTTATTTCTCTCTGTTTTTTTTTATCCGAAATGTTTTATTTGATGTTTAATGCAAAAAAAAAAGTATTTGGTATTCTTCTAACATTTTTTGTAGCCCTGGTGTGACCGAAATAATGCATATGGTATAGAAATGACAGAAATGTTTTTACGGTTCTAAAAATGCGAAATAAAATCATGAATGCCCAATAAACTATTTTTTTTAATATGAAAATTCCTTCTTCAGCTTTATGGGAAAACTTGTAAAACTTGATAAGACAATTTTTAAAAATCTAGAAAACTAGTAAGGATCACGTTTTGTTTGAATCACCCATAAGTTATTGTCATCCTTATACTAAAATCTCTTGGAGCGGAACTGCTAAGGGTCAGAAGTAAAAAAAAAAAAAAAAAAAAATGCTTCCATCGTATTTCTGGTTTCTGTGTTACGTAAATGATTTCACTTGCAATACGGCTGAAATGTAAGGTTTTTTCCCCCCTAATAGGATTTTATATTACTAACAATTATAAAAGTGTTTGCTTAGAAAAACTAGAAATACAAAAATAACAGTATCAGTATCCAAAGGATTTCTCTTTCCTGTTTTTTTGAAGTGGCGAATCCAGCGGATGCACTAGGTTTCGCCCTTTCCCAACCCCCAAAACAAAAGACACTGTTTACGGGTTACATTTTGCTTCATTCTACAGTCGGAAACTGTTTCTTAGAGAAATGTTATCTCTCAACCACAAATATTGTGTATAATGTGACTGAATTCGAGCTTTTTCTCTCTGCATAAGCGATGAATAGACAAAGGCAAAGGTTCACCCGAGCAGGCTATGTTTGCTCAGGTACAACCAGTAATGGACTGAGTTTGTTTCTTATAGGGCGTTGGTCGCTCATTTCGTAAAATATTAATTTTTAGCAAAAGAATATATCATTATCTGTGCATGATCATAGTTAATCCAAAAATGAACAACTTGTGTTCTCATTTGTGTCACGTTGAGTTATAGCTTAGAAATATTTAAGATCTACGAACACTGAACAAATTTGAAGATGCAGCTATTGCAGATGACTGGGGGTAGGAGCGCATAAGCAGGACACCTGCGGTGTGGGTTCTGTTGGCGAATGACGTAATCAAAGTCCGATTCAAAAAGTCACTAATAAATAAAGTTACTTATTTACAAGTATATGAAAAGTAACTATATAAGATATAGAATGTGTATGGAGTCACAATAGCTAATTGCTGAATTTGAATCATGTGTCTGCTTAACGTGTTTTATATGTGCAAATCAGTGCTTGGGTTTCCTTGCTGAGATCGCTGGTCAAAATTTTACTACAGTCTTTCATACTAAATTTAGTGCACAGATTGATCATAAAGGAACTTTCCTGAAATGGGAATTCTTAATTTCCGCTAATAATTAGCAAAAAAAAAAAAAATCCGAATGACGACACCTACTCTTTCCGAACAAAAAATCATCAACACATAAAAAATGCATAAATTTATTTGAAGCGATGCATTCATGACAGAAACCGAAGGACAACCCTACAAGCAACAATTCCCAGTTTCTGCTCGGCCAACCACCGGCATTCATCGCAACTCATCGCTCACCGAAATTCGGTACTCGGCCCAGACACGGAATTCCATCTAAAAACGATGATTGTTATGTGTGCGGCAGACACTGATCGGTCCAGTACCCATAAAACGATGCTCGGAACGATATCCGGCCTGAGTTATCGGGCCATATGCCTAAATTTGATCAAAATACGCTGAACTGAAAAGAAATTTCGGCCCGCATAACGGCCGAGCGGCATTCAGCTGATGAAAATTGGCGCATGCGCTCTGTTCATGCAACAGTCGAGCGATGGCAACATCCGAGTATCTACCGGCAGGCGCCATGTTTGTTTTCATAAGAATAGGAGACGAAAAAAACTGAAGAAGTTTTTTGGTGGTGATTAGTCTATATTGGTACGTATAACTATCATTTGTAACAAATTTTTGACATTTTTAATATAGTATTAGTCTAATATAAGTAAAGTATAAGTTCAAATCTCTGTAATTATTTTTTTCTCTCTTGATACTGTTGCATAACACTAATGGAATAACACTATTTTTTATTAGTATCTATTTCCTATCTTCCCAGTGTGTAATTACACTAGTTTATACAGTTAACCGCTTTTTAGTTTTAAAATATACGGGTAAATTCTTCATTGAATCTAATAAAAAAATCATACTTCCGACCAAATCAAGCTTATTTGGTACTTATGTATTTTACAGTCAGTCAGCCAAAAAGAGCGATTTCGTGTGCGTGTGGATTCATTGTTACAAGATCATCAATGTCATGTTACTGTCATGTCAATGTCATGTTACATTGTCATCAGATTCATTGTTACAATGTAGTGCATTGCAATCCTTTGGTGAAAAAACTTGTTGGCGTGAATTATCGACGGTAAAATAAGTACCGGTTATTTGCATCCGTTGACCATAAAAAAAAAGAAAAAAAAATCCAAACGATGCGACTACTCGCCAAGATAGTTTCCAAAGGCATAAAGCACAGATTCTTAGGGTTATGGAAATGAGAAGCTGTACAGCATTCATTTGATATTCAAACGACTGTTTTGTTTCGCTTTATAAACTTCGAAACCCGCGTTGATGAATTTAGATTAGCTTAGAAATAGTATACGTAAATACAGTGATTTTTTTTTCTTTTTTAAAGCAGACCACTTTTTTTTTTTTTTTTTGAATCAGGACACTAGTTAATGATGATTTCAGAACCTGTGGATACTATAAACCAGACTGATACAGGGTGTCCCAAAAAGGTGGTAACGGGCTTTAATTCTTTATCTATTAGAGATAAGTCGACAGCGTAAATTGAGAAAAGTGTTCAAAATGAGGTCGGAAGTAAGACTCCATTAAAAAAAATTCCTCTCGTTAATTTTCAAAAAGTTACACTTTCTACATTTTTATATGACCCTCGTACAAAAGCATTCCCATACACTAAGGAGGTGATGCACAAAATTTGGGAATTATATTTTTAAAAATTACATTTTAAGATAACCCCTCATCCTAGGATGATCGCCCACCCTTAGCGTTGCCATCACAACACAAACAAACAAACTGACATGAAATAAGACTTCAGAGGGTTCAAAAGTTGAAAAAAGAAGGGATATGTAAAAATTCGTCTTTGGGGTCATTTTCTGCATCCCGCAGTCTGAATCATGATAAATTCTGCAAACGCAGAACATGAAAATTGTTGTTGTTGCTTCGAAACCCTCTGGCCAACTGCAGAGCAGGATCAGATCCTTTATATAAAACGAAAATGGCCTTAAATGGGCAGCTTCCTTTTTGCTGATCCCCAGTGAGGGGAATACCAACTTATCCCGGGTCTCCCTCCTAAATTTTTAACCAATTTCAGATGACAGCTGGATGACCTAAGAGCTGGATTGGTACCCCAAAGAGAGATATGGATTGAACATGGAAAACATTGAAGTCATAACACATTTTTCGTGCATTAATTCCCTACAGCGTACACGGTTTACATCAGCCTCAGTCGAGAAAGGTTACCATTCTAGGCACTGGCCAAGCAGGTGCTGCTTCCCTTTCGGAGTTCCAATGGGAACCGAGCTTAACCAACTGTTCTACTGCCGGACACATGAAAAATTTCTTTCACCTAATGTTTTGCTGTCTTTGTGAGTGCATTGGGAAAATTTTTCGAGATACCGATGTGTTGGGGAAAACGTAGGGGGTCTATTCAGAAAAAAACGTTTTCTAGGGAGTTGAAGTAATATAAAGGTTGGAAATCCCTGATATAGAAATTATGTAAAAAAACATATGAAGCAGACTTACTCTGCATTTCCTATTCTTTGTGTAAATTAAGTTCTAAAAATTTTCTTTTTTTCTCCTAGAAGCTGCTCATAAAATAAGATGTTTGAAGATGCTGCTGCAAAACTCAAAGAAAATACTTCTTTTGTAAATTATGTGTATGATATATTTTGTGTAGAATAATTTCAATAAAAATTTTTGGAATTTACTTTATTTTAAAAATTATTATAGCGATCTTATGTCTTATGGTCTATGCTTTTAAAAAAAAAAACCTATTTTTCAAAACTGTAAGCTAGTTCCATAGGTTCCAGTGGTCAATAATCTTTTTTAAATTGTAAGCTAATTCAAGAAACTTCGGAAAGCCGATTTCCTATCACAAAAAAAAAGTCCTAATGTGAACTACAGAATTTTCTTGTATGGCTGTTAAACTTTACGCATTCTTGATGCACTCTATTTAAATATATTGGAAACTGAAATGCGATACTTCAGTATCTCGTTAAGCGTAAGAGATATCACCAGGATGAGATTTCAGCATTGAAAACTTATTCCTGGCTGAAAAATTGGCATTTTTCTTTTATTCGTCAGCTTGGTGACAAACGGCGAGATTTTAAGCATGACCCAAATAGTGACACTAGCCAGTGGATTGTAATCAAAAATGAAAATGCAGAACCAAATGTTACGACAGTCTCAAATACAAAATTTCAATATTCTATGGCTAACAGTTTTTATTTTTATTCGAGATACGTACTTATTTTTAGTGCCAAAATTTGTAATATTGGCCCTAAATTTACCAAGCTTGGGGACAGCTGGCAATATTTTGGGCATGAGCTAAACAGAGATAGTTCAGGGATTTTTAATGTGAAAGGCATGTCCATAGACTTTAATGCACCGAAAGTCATTCATATAACTCTGTAAATAAACTATTCATTTGAAATTTCTTCGGCTATTCCTCTTTGAGCTAATCGAATTACACAAGAATATACGTACATAAATACATGCATACGAGCAGACGTCCCTCAAATTTAATCAAACCAGATCGAAAATGCAGCATGCGTACGTACAGACATTACCAAAATACTAGTTAAAGAGAGTTCTGGGATTAAGGCCAATTATCTACACGGGGGATCTAGGCCTGTAGATGGGGTGCCCTCCGTTGGGGTCTTTCTAAGGTGTCCTAACCCGTATTTACGCTAAATTTCAGCGTATAACACAGAAAACTCCGAACGGTTAGGTCGGTGGATGCGACCTGGTTTTGAACCAGACACCTTCCGTCTTCTAGTTCAGAGCGCTATGCGCTCGGACTTGTTGAAACAAATCGAACATGTAACATTCGTATATAACGTCATACGTAGATGGAGTATACGACTATAGTACGTTAACGTATAGTATAGTTACGTATATAGTACGACTATATACGTAAATAGATGGAGTATACGGCGCACCTACATGCATGCCCCTGCGCCGCGTAGTAAAAGTGTATTTCTTCTATACTGTATTGCTTCTGCACTGCATTATCATATAAGGAAAATGCGATTACAAATACATTTCAAAGATAAAAGAAATCTGTAAAACACTTTTGAATGTTATCATTCGAATTGCATCGTAGGGACGGAAAGGGTTAAATGCATGTCAACATCACATAAGAACTTATCGAAAAGTGATACTCACCCTGGTGTTTGGCCAACCTCACGCATAAAGTGAATGGGCCAGTTCCTAAATCCGTGTCCAACCCGATGAAAACTCATCGGTTAGACTACTTCGGACGTTTCCACGTCCGAGGGGACATGAACTGCGTGTATCCGAGCAGTTTCACAGTGGACGGCCCGATTCCTTCTCATCGGCTCAAGGCTACGTGGCCGGTGAAGGCCCGAGCAAAATTGCTAGTAGGAAGAAAAAAGCGACGTAGACATTCGTAATAAACAGACTTGTGCTGACAACAAGAACGAGAAGAAAGGATGGAATGATTAACAGATTTACAAGTGAATGTCTTCTAGGGCAAAGCGTAAAAAATGAACTTTCGATTTAGTTTTTGCCCTAGTGCAGAAAAGTTGTGTCATGATGGGTAAGTCAGCTGAGCAAATTTTCAGGGGGGAAAATAATATCTTCTGTTTCCATTTCGGCTATGAATTTTGAAGATTTTTACCATATACAGTACGTCCACTTAAGTCTCTTACCACCCTCTTAACTTCGGTACGGCTGCTGCTATATTCACAAAAGCGATGTCTAGGTTATAATAAAGTAGCCGTGCGCAGCTGAATGAAACTGCCTACGGCTTCACCTGGTGAAAAACTGCGGAGTTAGCATTTCTACTAAGAAAACTAACTCAACTAAGAAAATTTCGGGGATTGCACGGGCCCCAGGCCACTAGAGATGAGACGGGCTCAGCCCGAGCTCGAAAGCCCGAGCCCGAGCCCGGGCCCGAACCGGGCTCGGGCTCTGTAATTTACAAATGCGTTCGGGCTCGGGCTCGTAAAAAATTTCTCCTTTATTGAACATACTCCTTGAAACAGATTTTAAAAAGTGATTCATGAGGAAAATAAAAGTACAGTCAACTCCGGTTATAGTGAACCTCTGGGGACCATCCAATTTCGTCCACTATATCCGAAGTTCACTAAAACCCAAGTGTCTTCATGATGGATAGAGATACTGTGTGTGAATCGGGACTAATGGTTTGTGTTCACTATATCCGGGTTCACTATAACCGGAGTTGTGGCTGTACTTATAAAAAAAAAAAAATAGCGGCACTGGCGCCTAGAAGGTGCGTTAAGCTCTTTGGGTATTTCAGAACGGCGGCTTATATTCATTAGTTAGTCATGAGGACCAACATTATTTGATAAACATATGGATAAATAAAGAATTAGAAAGTGCATTGAGAGTTTGCAACTATATTTGTCTTTAATTTGCACAAACGGCAAAATTCATTGTATTCTATCAATGAAGTAATTGGATTTTTTTTTTAACCTTTAACTGAAATTTCGGGCTCGAGCGAGCTCGGGCTTCGACTTAAATAATATTGCTCGGGCTCGGGCAGGCTCGGATAAAAAGTCCTCGGGCTCGGGCTTCAAAAAATGAGCCCGAACTCATCTCTACAGGGCACCCCTTCCGCTTGGCTACGTCCCTGTGATAGGAGCTACGTATTTTATTCAATGTTTGATACTCCAAAGGAGTTAAGTTGCAGTATTATGCATATGAAGACGTGTTGAAATATTATTGCGATTACGTAATAGCAATAAAGTAAGATTAAAAAATCTGGAGTGACTCCACTCGACTTTCCGAACACTTACGATTAAGATCATTACCAAGCATTTCAATAAATTTTAATCGATGAATAATTCAAACATATATACCAAATTGAAGCTCAATCGAATATACCGTTTAAACGCTAGCGCACTTTCAAGAATTTCTCCCCATAGGCCATAATGTAAAACAAATCTTTGTCTTAGCCCTGAAGAAAAACTATAAGTCCTATTCACACCAAAATCAATACCGGTCTTGCGACGGTGGTTTATAACATATATACCCAATTTGAGCTCAATCGAATGGCCCGTTCAGGAGCTATCGTGTTCACCCACATACACACAAACACACACACACACACACACACACACACACACACACACACACACACATACATACATACATACATCTCGTAAAAATAGCATGAATGAATTCAGAAGACCTCAAAACGTGTAAGTACACCAAAATCTGGAATTCGAATTTTTTTTCATGATTACAATACTTTTCTTACATGGTACATGTTCGGAAAGTAAAAACATTAATCTAAGTGTATTAGAAATCGCGGATAAAACTATAGAAAGGATCGAAGAAATTTAGCGATTTTCTTTCTTTTATTGCGCGCAAACGTATAGTACAGATAATCTGCATATACAACGAAAAGTACAAAAATGTAAAAAAGTATTTTACCGTAAAACACTGTCAACAACAGCTTTAGAAATAAAGATCAAAACCTTCTAGAAAGACTCGCAGAAATTGTTTGACTCAAAAAAAAAAAAAACCTTTTCTTATAGTCCAAAGAACACTTAGACAAATGGCCATAGACGCAGATGACTTTAAAACAATTCAAAAGCTATGGATTCGAGCCAGCAAAAAAGGGCACATCTAGAAGAAATGTGCCTTAAAAGAGCCGCTTCTCCATCTGCTACTGCATCTCAGCTTACTTCACCTGATCCAGATTCTGATATGGATCGAAATAACTCCGATAGTGACATAGATTATTTGGAGCCTTCCGCATCCATGGTGACACAATCTGAAGAGAAAAGACGTCACGATCAAGCCGATACACAACAGTAACTTTAGCTGAAGTTTCATATAAAGCTGCAGCCATTAGTGATGGGCATGAATGAATGAAATTAATTGATTATTAAATCCATTCGAATCAATCGATTTCGAAAAATTCATTCGAACGCCCAGCACATAGCATTCGAATAGCATCGGTGATACGAGTACTCACGATTAATAGTGAATACTACTCGAATAGGTTTGCCTTGTGTTGTTAAGGCAAAGCTACATATGACCTATCTACCTAGAATGAGGGGCGCCTTGGTTGGAGGACTTTCTAAGGGGTACTAAAGCGTATTCACGTTACATCTGCAGAAAATCGACCAAAACATTACATCGACAGCCACACAATGGGACGCGAACCTGGGACCTTCACACTTCAGCCGTCTACCATCCTGAGTACTTTATCCACTTGGCCATGCTGGGGCTATTTACCATGTACAAACACATAACAGAGTATTAAAATTTTGAACATTCAGTTTTTATAGAAATAATTTAAATTTAACCTAACTGAAGAAGAAAAAAATTTGATGTGCTACAGTTAAAATCAGTGTGAACATAAAATATTAAAATGTACTGTTAATTAAGCAGCATTTTCACAGATAAGGAAAATCTTAATTTAATAATTTCATTTTACAAAATTTGCTTTTTGAAAACATTATATGTTTTTACTTTATTAGTTAACATAGATAAGTTTTAAAAATAATATAAAATAAAATAATTTTAAAATTTCTAATGCAGATAGTGATGGATGCGTGACGAGATAAGAGATAGATTTAGAGTTCTTTTGCGAGACGAGACAGGCCTATATTCCGCCTCGCGTCCGTCCCTAAATGAATCTGAAATTGCACTAATACATATATCTATATAGAAAGATAGAGAGGTAGATATAGATATAGATATAGATATAGATATAACTCATCATCATCAACATTGGCACGACAGCCCCTTGTGAGCCCTGGCCTTCTTCAGAAGTCTTTCCCATTCCACCCTCTTCTCTGCAGTGGACCTCCAGTTTCTTATTTTCAGTTTGGCAAAATCCTCATCCAGGTTGTCCCTCCATCTTTTCTTTGGTCTTCCTCTAGGTCTTATACAAAAGGAATGGCATTGAAGACCTTAAGAGCAGTTCTCTCAGCACTCATTCTCAGGTGACCTGCCCATCTCATTCTATTCAGTTTTATGTATTTAATGGTGTCGTCATCTTTATAGATTTTATAGATTTTAAAGTTATATCTTTTCCTCCAAGTATTATTTTCTAAAATAGCACAAAAAATAGTTCTCAGAACCTTTCTTTCGAAGATTTCCAGTGTTTTTTTCTCCGTCGTCGTTAAAGTCCATGTTTCTGAGGCATAGGTTAAAACCGATCTTACTAACACCTTGTGCAACAGAATTTTTGTTCTTCTCTTTATTAGATGGGATTTTAAAAAAGGTCTTAAACCAAAGAAACAGCAATTTTCGGCAATAATCTTTTTTCTGATTTCAGGGTTACAATAGATATAACTACGATATAACTACGGATAACTATATTATTACGGATAAATATATTATAGATATAACTACGGATATATAAAAATAGATTGTTAGATAGGTAGGTAGATAGATAAATAGGTAAATTCCGCAAAAACTTCGAAAAAAATGCATGAAATTTTAAATTCACAAACACAGTATTTAAAAATAAAATAGAAATAAACTTTCCAGATTTTCCAATGGTTCAAAAATAAATTAATTGAATTATAAACGAGAGTTTTAATTTAATATGTACTTTTTATTATCGTGTGGGACAATCCTGATACATTTAAAAAGCTATATTTAAAATAGAACACTATAGATGGCGACACTAAAATATATCCCCCAAATGTATATTTTAGATGTAACTGAAGGTTTGGTGTTTGGTATTGATTACAAAATGAGATTTTAAAATCATAAGTAATGCTCTTAAATGTAGGTTTTTCTATAAAAAAAAGTATTTTTTAATATTATAGCACCGTATACAGACCGTGTTCGTTCATTCAAAATATTACAAAGGAAAAAAATATTTCTTTCATTGTATATCTGAACGGAAATTTTTAAAAATCATACTTGGAGGAGAGTGGAAAGGGCCTACTCAGCCATAGATCTCACCATTCACTAGAAAGTTCTATAAGTGTAAGCTCTACCTTCTTGAATACTGTTTCACTCCCGATCTTTTTTGGGGTAACATTAAGTTTTTTTCACAAGGGCTTGGGCATAATAGTTCTTTATCGTTCGTCATCTATAATTTACAACAATAGATGACGCCACAAAAAACTAATCTAAATTTAATAGGTTTGTTTGGGGAATTGCGGCCTATTATCCATACCATATACTATTACTATGCCTTACACTATAAGGATCAAGTCGAGGGGGTTGCCCTCTGTGGGGCTCTTTCTAATAGGACCTAACCCGTATTTACTCCAAGTTTCGGAGTAAACTACAGAAAACTCCCAACCGTAAGATCGGAGGAAGCGACCTGGGTTTGAACCAGGCACCTTCCGCACCACCTGATGACCGGTATATACCCTAGTAGCAATGACTGCTCGTTTTCTGCATGGGCGTTCATCCGCTCATCGTTAACACGCCGACTCATCGAATTAAGACATCCGCAAGAGCACTTTTGATTTTCTGCAATCGATGAATTTCTATTCATGCATAGAGGTGATCTAGACGAGCAATTTCGCCGACAGCAATTTTTTATCCGAAACTGTAGCTCTATAGTCATCGGGCCTTGCAGATGCCCCAGTGTTTTACATTTTACCTAAATTCCTATAAATATTTGCGTCATTTAGATGTGGTTTAGCATAATCTAAGTGAAATTTTGAACAATTCTTGAATTAATCGCATAATTTACTTCAAATTTCTTATATTGGAGTTGGGAAGGGGCAGGGGGTGGTATCCCCCCCTTGCCAGGGTGCGAATTGACGGGGGGGATGCCGGGGATCGTCCCCGGCTGAAGAATGTAATATCCCTGGCTAGAGAAATATTAATGGATCCCTGCCAGGGATACTATTTATCCCCTGCTGAAGAAATGTTAAACTGGTGAGTGAAGATATGGGATTGAAGTCAAGAACTCAAAATGAAGGTTGTATGTTATCGTTTGTTACTGTACTCTAAGGCGACTGCCTTAAAATTTCGCCTCTTTTCTAAGCTAAAACCCCTCAAGGGTGTCTTCCAATACAGGTACATTGTATGTAGCTTGTGTATCTCTGATTTCATAGAACAAACAATCTATGACTTTAGTTTGAATATAAGTCAATTCCCACACGTGTCGGCGATTGCATTTGTCAAGTAATATCATGTGAGTAAAGCATTTGCACCTTCCCTCCTTTTCCTTTTTAAGTGTCCCCCCCTGGAGAATGTTTTCTTTCAAATGTCCCCCCCTGGAGAAAATGTTCAGTTCGCACCCTGCCCCTTGCCCCCTCCCACAAAATTTAAATTTGAAAAGAAATATTTACAAAAACAATGTAAGTGTTTATTATATTAAATCGTTTGTAATATTTAAATAATTTTAAAAAATTGTGTTTAAAAAAAAGAAAAGAAAACCTATTTGAGCGTCAGCTGCATTATAAGAATAACGGAAACTTCATTAAAATGAGCAACTCTTTTGAAACCTCCTTAATGTAAACAGCAAGAAGAGAAAGCAGTTAATTTTTTAAAGTTATCCAAGAAGCGTGAAAATCACACTATAATTCCTGTACAATTTGCAATATTATTTTTTAATTATTAATTTTGAATGTTGTTGCTACTTACATACATTGTTAAAAAGTGAAATTAATTTCTTACCAATCGAATAATTTGACTATTATTAATAATAGCTGAACAGCACTTTGTAAAAATTTCAAAGTCCCAATCTGAGACTAAAATAACCGGTACTTCCAACTTTGGCTGATGCTTGAAAAGTCTGGATGACCTTGTGGTAGAGCGCTAGTCTGTGACTCCATACGCTCAGGATTCGGGCCCGGTGGAGGAAGAATTTTTTTCCTTTTTTCTTTTAGAAAAACGGAAAGTTAGCATCCAAAAAACGAAAACATAATAAACAGAACGCACGTTATTTGAAAATTTTTCTGCCAATTCTTTATTTTTTATTAACAAATATATTTTAAACAGTTTATCGGTTTTTCTTCGTTATTTCATCGGAGTCATCGGGAAACGATGATGGGCTCTATGGCCCCCCGAACGGACATTTTGTACCAGTTGCCGATGCAATCAATCCCTTTTTTGGATGAAAAGCCGTGATCGGTCATTGCCCCTTCTTCTCGGATTAAACTCACACGCCTCCCATCGATCGATGGGTTATTGGTACTAGGGTAGTGTCAACAGCTCGTCGAAACAGAGCAGACAATGCTACTCAGCTGCAAAGACAGTTGCTCTTGGCAACCAGTACGAAGGGTGTCCAGCCAATCAGTCCGTAATAGGCTTCACCAGGGAGGTCTCTATGCACGTAGGCCAATGGTCTGCATTCTGTTGACCTCACGCCACTGTGCGGCCCGAAGAAAATGGGCTGCTGAACATCGAGATTGGGAGCAACAAATTGGAGCCATATGCTGTTTACAGACGAGTCCCGATTCAGTCTGTAGTGTGATACCCGACGTGTTTTGGTGTGGAGGGAAAGGGGCACTCGAAATAACCCCTCATTCGTTCGTGAAAGGTAACAATACAGAAGAGCTGGTTGGGTGGTATGGGATGGAATCAGCAAAGGGGAACGTACGAACCTGCATATCATTCGAAATGGTACTTTGACTGGCCGAAGATATGCAGACGAGATACTGAGACCTCATGTGTTACCTTACGCTGCAGCCATTGGAGATTCCTTTATTTTCCAGCATGATAATGCCAGACCGCATATAGCCCGTCTTGTGGAGAACATGCTTGAAGCTGAAAAAATACAGCGTATGGAATGGCCAGCATGCTCTCCTGACCTGAATCCAATCGAGCATGTTTGGACGGCGCATTGCTGCTGGCCAAGGCCTCCTTTTACTGTCCAAGACTTGGAGATTGCACTTCTTGAGGAGTGGAATAGTAATCCCCAGTCTTATCGATAACATCATCGCATCCATGGAAAACAGGTGTGCAGCAGTCTAGCTGTTCGAGGAGACCACACGCCATATTAAAAATCTTGCATCATTTCTAAATAACACTTTTTTTAATCGTTTACATGTAACCAAATTGTTGCCCTAAATAATATTTTCGTGTTTTTTTCATATTTTCAAAGAATTAAAGCTTAATTACAAATTCTTTTACGCCTTTTTTTCTGTATTGCGCATTGATACGAGTGTACTACCATTTTATGCCAATACGTGGCGATCTCGCACGGTTTTCTTAACTTCTTTGCTTGCTCCCCTAATTTTTTTTAACAGTGTAGATTGACGCATGTTAGTCTTGCGCATCCATACAAAACAATGCATCCCCACGCAAGCATTCCAACGCAATGACGCTGTTAATTTGATTTCTAAAAACTCTATGCTGTACCTAAACAACTCTTCAAAAACTGATCTGGGTGCTAAATTTTGAATCGGAAGAGACAAAGAGTTGTACCAATCATAAATTATGTGTAGTTATGAAAGATGGTCATTCTATTGCAGCACAACAGGAACACGTACCATGTGCCAGTCTGCTGAGATCAAACCATTTCAATTGCTATAGGCATTTATGAAAAAGTGTCTTTCAAAATGGATCTAAAAAAATGCAGTGAAAAAATACTGAATAAGTTTTCTGTCCGTCAATTCTCTATTGTGGCTTTAAGGCTTGTACATCAGTTTCATAACTCGAAACATTAAGCCTTAACAGAAACTTTATTTTTTGAAAGATTTTCCAACTCCTGAAAATTTTCATAAATAAACGTTTGAATAGACTGCATCATTATCTATTTCAAGAGTAAGTTTCAATTGTTCTGTTATCTTTTAAAAATTTAAACTTTTTTTAATGGGCTACATCCGTAATTTAAAAATTGCCCGTACTTAGAATAGCCATTCAATAATCAGTCGAAACAAATTGATATTCTTATACTCAACTAGGTTATGGAACTGTCAGGGGGGATCAAATAACTCTTTTGATCAGAAGAGTTGTTTGACAATGATTTCATGAATCTCTTTCAGATGTTTAAGACGAGACAATAAATAATTCTCAATCTCACTTGCATTTTTCATCGATCATGAAAAAGATTTGTCTATGTGCAGAAATTCAATATAAGTTAAGAAAGAAAATTAATGAAAACAATAACTAGAGCTCGTAAAGAAAGGTCATAAATATTTTGGCATCGGCGATCTGTAACCCGCATAAAACTGGATCAGAACTGGTTCTAATGAGATTCGACTACGCAATTAACTCAGGCTGATTCTTATTCAATCTTTGCAAAGTTAAATGCATCCAAGACAAATGAAACTAAATTTACATAATGTCGGAGATTCATAATGAGGAGACGAACTGAATATTTTATATATTTATCTTATTATATTTGTTGTCAACATAATAAGGAAGACAGAGTAAAATTAAGAAATCGAAAAAAATAGAAGTGAATTTTTTTAAAAAGAAATACGCAATTTGAAGCGAATTAAAAATATTTTCCTCATTGTTTAAAACACTAACTAGTCGTAAAGTAACCTTTCAATTTCGCTGTCCGTTGACAAAGAATGGCAGTGTGGTCGTTGGTTCTAAGTGCTTTTCTTTTAATATTATGCGAATCAGTTTTGTCAGAATAACCTCCGCTGAACCTGAAATTCTAAGGATCATTTTCTAAGTCTTCACTGCAGTAGAGCGGTAGGATTTATAAGTACACCACTAATGTGAATGATTGTGAATAAAAGAAGTGTGTGACTGCGTCTGGCTTAGGTACTTAGTCATATGAACGAATTAAAAAAATATTTTATCCACTCATATTTTGGCCAATTTTGAGTAATTTCTTTTTCGATATAAAGTGATTCGGGGAAAATCGCCATAAAATAAGATTTTTGCTCAGTAGAGTCAAAATTTGAATGATAAGATAACGAAAAAAATACACTATGCTCTACAATCTGTAAGTGGTTAGTTAAACTTAATAACTTTTTCAGATGTGCATGATTAGCAAATTTAAGAGGCATTGCAAGAGGAAATCGGGCAAAAAAAGGAAAAAATTTCCATCACCATCTCAGAATTTCATGAATTTTTTTTTTTTTTCTTGTGGTATCTTACCCAAGGAAAGAACAAATCTGAAACATTTTTGATTTACCTCTTTTAGTTTTAGAGTTATGGGGGTTCAAAGTACCCCAGAGGAGTGATGCAGAAATAATTTAGGACCATTTTTGCCAATTTATTGTCTCGACTGTGACTGGCTCTGAGGTGCTCCAGAGATTTTTTTCTTTTTTTCTGATAATATACCTTGGATATTAACATCTCAAATTGAAAATTTATTCGAAAATAGTCAGAGCCTCGAAATAAGGACCCCTTTAAATATCCCCAATTTCATAAAAAATACAGTTTTTAAGAATGCTTTAAATTTTGACTCTGATGATGTAGAAAAAATGTTTGCACTGTGCAGTTATACATCTTCATATATAGTGAGTCCAATGTTACAAATTTTTGAAGGCCCCCCAGGGCCCCTCGGTACGGGCCTCCAAACATGGTCCTTAACGCTATTTTATGCAATTTCGAAGGATTGGTACAGCTGAAACCGACTTTGCACACGAAAACTATTGGCATGGAGATGTAGTATCAACCTAGTAGTTTCATATTATGAAAAAAACATTAATTAAAGGTACAACTGTTTTTTAAAAAAATCCCAAAAAGTACCTCCCTATTTGGGACAATCCACTGAGCACTGACACGCGTGAAGCATTTCGACATTACTTTTAGAAGTTTAATAGACTGTAGCAATATTGAAACTATCCTGCATGTAAATTAAATTAAATTAATTGAAAAAAAACTTTGTGAAAAAACACACATAAGATATCACAAATAGTTCTTTTACAAGGGCACTCATAAGAATTACCTTACGCTGTATGGGGATTTCTGAAATTACTGAGCCGATTCGAAAACTTTTTTCACTGATAGAAAGCTACACTATTGCTGAGTATTATAGGCTACCTTTCATGCATGTAGCATAAAAAGTTCTTTTACAGGGACATTCAAAAGAATTCTAGTACATTACTTCGTAAATAATGTCACAATTGTCTCCATTCGCTAAATGAGGAAAAAAGATACTATCTACATTTGTTAACTCTACAACTACATATACCTTCATTTAAAATAAACAAAAAGTAAATAATATTTAAATGCAGTCATTTTTGTCAATAGCGTAAGTGTCATTAATTTCTATTTTGTTATTCCTACATGCTTCATTTCTCTTTGAACCTAATTCTAAAGAGGTCGCTGCTAAAAAATGCCGTTATGAACACTGCCAAACTTTTTTTTTACTAAGCCAACGGGTGTCAGACACCCAAGTTCAGCCCAGGTTAATAAGACTTAAGCCAGAATTAATATTATGGACCAGTTCACCATGCCACAGAATGTACAGAGACTCAGCGAAATGTACTATTTATTTGATTCTCTAAAGAACGAGACTGATGCGGGGCTCGGTGATACTGTAGCTCGGGAGATGACTCAGACAAATGATCAGTACATAGAGAAGTATCCCCCCCCCCAAAGCATGCTTTAACGAACTTTTGCTGCTAAAACAACGCATTACAATATCACGCAAAATTTCTAAAAACAATGAATCCAATAAAATGGTATTTGGAACTTTACTACATTGTTGTAAACAATACCAAGTTACTGTTTCAAAGCTAAAACCAGGAAGTATTGTTGTCAATGAGAAAAATTTGCAACAATTAGCATCATAAATCATTTCGATCTAAGCTCTTGGAATAGATGCTTGGATTCCTTCGTTATCTTGCATAACTGCTTTATTTCGGCGCTTGAAACTGTATTTTCCATACTTTTTAAGCATTTGAATTAAGCAGTTTGATTATTTTGGTGCAGGATGTTTCTTGTACCGTTCGTTTTGGTGCTACTATCAGAAATTTATCTGATGGCACGTATGGCTCTGCTGTTTTAATTTCGGCTTGCTTTTTCGCTGCTTTTTTATATGCGAGGGGTGGTGAAAGTATATCCGTTGCACCAGTTTCGGGTCTCACTGTCTCACAAATTGATCGACTCTGATGACGACGAATTTACGGACGCCAACTCCTCGCTCGGTTCGTATGCTACGACTGATTCGCTGTTTCTGGCAGTACCCAAATACTCTCCACAGTATCCCCGAGATCTGATGGAAGGGTTTTTGGATGACTGCTTTTTCAGCGTTGCGCCGTTAATGCAATTCAGTGATGCACAGCAGGCCAAAAGCAAAAAATTTAGGAAACGTTTGGCTCGCCTTTTTTGTTGCTTTAAATTTTAACGTGAAAAAGAATTATGCTTTTTATTCAGTTTTTGGCTCAGGAAAATTAAAAACCGAACAAATATCTGCTTTTTATGCGGTTTTTGGCTCAGGACAATTACAAACCGAAGAAATATCTGCTTTTTTGCAGTTTTTGACTGAGGACATTTAAAAACCGAAAATATACTTGCTTTTTATACGGTATTTGGCCTCTCAGGTATGCTTAAAGTTGCTGAGATCTATAAAATACCAATAATAGCAAAATTTATGCAAGATAATTTCTATTTATGCTATGCAATAAATGATTTCTTTCGTAATCTGTGTACGAATCCTGAAACGCAATCTTTCGACGTAAATTTTCTCACTCAAGAGCCACTGAAGAATGGTTTAATTTATCATATATTTATTTTCTTATCCCCTACTCTTTTTAGGATAAAATTGCTCGAGTTTTCTGCAATATGTCATTAATTTGTAGACGCCAATGCATCGTTATAGGGCACATATGGGCAACCCCAAGCCCGCAGGCCGGATGTGGCCAACCACGGCTTTTGATCCGGCCCGCGGAACATGTCATAATCCCGGATAAAATACGTAAAAAAACCATTCAAAATCCCATATAAATCCTAATTATATGGCCCGCGACTTCGCGAATATCCTAAAATTTGGCTCACAACTGTTCAAAGGTTGCCCACACCTGTTGTAGGGGGTATCATTGCAACAATAAGGCAGACAGACAAACAAAATCAAAATTCTAATCAGTTTTTAACTGTCTCGGAATCGTTAATGAGATGTACACCCTCCAAAAAGGTATTCGAGCACGAGAGAAATTTCCTATTTTAGATTTGTGAATAATAATTGAGTTTTTGAAAAACGCACAACTTAATAGAAATATGGAAAGTCATATTTATACATAGCCTAATTCATATTCAATGATAAAGAATTTTTAATATACGAAACCAACGTAGGAAATTCCTCTCTTGCTCGAATACATTTTTTGGGGGGTGTACTAGTTTTTTCTTTTGTAGTAATCAGAACGAAGCCTTTAAAACTCTTTTTTTTATAATACCTATTTAATTACTGCCTCTGACTCTAGTAAACCTTTAAGTTTATATGTTTATGTTCTTGTGTAAAATAACTATTGTCATATATCATATCTAATATTGACAGAAAGTGTTCGTACAATTCATCCAGTTCTTGGTTAATTACTAATTACAAATGCTGTTAAATAAAAATTGCATGAATTATTACGCCTTTAAAATGAAATATGTTACCAACATTTAAAATGGAGGTAGTTGCGTAACCCATTTTCTCTCAGATTCTTATACAAGGAAAATGGTCACCGAGTTCTAGTTAAACATATTTATTATAAAGAATATTCTGCCGCCCACCCACTCCTTTTATTCGCTCTTACCACGCGCGTTGCTGACACCCATGCAAAGACCTACGCTTTCCGAAAGCTGCTTTCGTCTTGAAAAAGAAATAGGTACCGTCCAGTACTTACGCATGACAGAGTCTCTTGTAGCTTTCTACACTCCAGACATCCGGCGATATATTTCGTAGTACGGTAGTTTCATCCGAATTGTTAGCATAATAAGGAAATCTTTGCACTCTTGAGCGTTCTTTGTGATCTTCACCCAGCCGAAGGTCGAAGCGGTTATTAAAACAATCAACTATTTGAAGAACAATTAAACAATGACGTAATCTTCTCAGAAGTCGTACGGGTGAATAGAATAGTGTGATAGTATTTTTCTTTTTTTTTTATCATTGAATATAATAGTATTTCTTTTAATCTTTTCCTGAGTTACGTATTTATCGTTGAAAAAAAAAATCTTTAAATTGTTTCGTAAAAAAAATATTGAGAATCTTATGTAATGCTATTATTTAAATTATTCAATAAAACAGTTTTTCTGTTCCATAAATTTTGTAACAGGAATTATTCAGTAATAATATGTTTATTACTTGCAACACTTATGATGCTGCCTTCATCGATGGCCATCATTCTTATAGAGATTTGAAACCACTCGCGGAGACAGGAAAGAATTATTGAGCTTTTGGGCGCTTTGGTCTCACCATTGGTGAGATATGCTGATATATAATGAAACTAGCTGCTACCCGCGACTTCGTCCGCGTCGGCTTTAGAATTGGGTCCAG
The DNA here is from genome assembly GCA_038373885.1 of Cheiracanthium punctorium. Taxonomy (NCBI): domain Eukaryota; kingdom Metazoa; phylum Arthropoda; class Arachnida; order Araneae; family Cheiracanthiidae; genus Cheiracanthium; species Cheiracanthium punctorium. The sequence goes on along the minus strand of JAWZYV010016213.1, from coordinate 363,975 downwards.
AGAGAAATGAAGCATGTGTGAATAACAAATATGTTTGCGCTATAGACACAAAAGTGACTGTATTTAAATATTATTTATTTCTTACTTATTTTAAATGATCTATAATACATGGTAGTATACTTCACTTAAAATAAGAAAGTATGCAGTGTTACTAAATTTAAATTTTTTTACGCATTAAGCGAATAGAGACAGTTACGGCAATATTTGAAAACTATTTTGAGAGCTCTTGCAAAAGAAATACTTATACTATTTGCATGAATTTTAGCTTATGTTAATCTGGAATAGTGCAGCTTTCTATTAGTGAAAAAGTTTTAGAATCGGTTCTGTAGTTACTGAGATACTCACAGAGCGTAATGTATTCGAATTATTTTGAGTGTTCCTGGGAAAGAACTATTTGTGCTACATGCATGAATTTTAGCTTACAATACACAGGAATAGTGTAGCTTTCTATCACTGAAAAAAGTTTTGGAATCGGTTCTGTAGTTACAGAGATACACATACAGTGTAATGTAATTCTTATGAGTATCCCTGTAAAAGAACTATTTGTGATATATGTATAAAAGGTATTCTATAATATTCAGGGCCACACCATTTGTTGAGAAGTTCTGCATTTGAAACTGGAAGGCGGGAGGTGCCAGATTCAAACACCGGTAGCGCCTGTCGGCCTAGCCGTTCGGAATTTTCCTTGGTTTTCTCCGAAACCTCGAGTAAAAACGAGCTAAGACCCTTAGAAAGTCTCCGCAGAGGGCATTCCCCATATGGACCTAAGACCTTAGTGCAGTCAATCGTCCTTGAACCACAAACAAAGAAACAATAATACTCTGGAATAGTGTAATTTTCAATCAGTGAAAAAAGCTCTAGAATCGGTTCAGTAGCTACAAAATACCCATAGAGCGTAATGTATTAGAATTATTTTGAGTGTCTTTGTAAAAGATTATTTATGCCATGTGCATGAAAGGTTTCCTGTATATTAATCCAGGGTATAAGCTATCTTAATACCAAATTTTATCAAAATCCGTTCACCCATTTTTGTGTGATTCAGTCACAAACATCCAAACGCACAAACGTACACATGTATATTGTTGTTAAGATTAGAAATTTTATGAACATATTTGGGCTTTTCTTTCTTATGATTTTTAATTTGGCTTAAAACTAACGTAATTTCCATGTCATTTCATGTTTTTCTAATGCACGCGATTCTGCAAATAGAATTTCTGCTTTATTTCAAAAGCATAAATCATTTTGTGCGTGCGAAACTCGCCAAGCATGACCACCTAAAAACAGCTTTTAAATAATAGTTAAAAAGTAATTAAACTTTCAAAATTCTGAGTCTCACGGGTGCGCATTACCGAAGTCATCGGCTTGTATGCTCAAATTTTAAAGCAATAAAACCCTTACCAACAATTTTTTCCACCTGGAACTATCAATCTACTGCTTCATACTTTTTTCTGCGTTGTCAGCCAGTTTCGCTTTGCTGGGAGACAAGCACGGCGGAATAAGGCAGCTTGAGTTCTAGTATCTTTAGTCCATGATGCAACATTTATAGGTGTACAGCAGTGCAGCACCACGAACCATATTTACTGTATATTAAAGTTTTGTCTTGGTTCACAATAGTAAAGAAGATTTTTAAATGTAATCTTTAACAGCGAATTTGGTTAGGAATATTACTATAACATCATGACAAGACTTTTCTGCGTACAATGCTTGCTCTCTTATCTTCTGGTGCGAAGTACAATATATATACCCGCCGCTTTTCAAAATCGTATTCGCTAAATCAATTTTTAAAAGCGACTGATTTTTATTTCCGGCGAGCATTATTGGAACCTAAAGAGGGTGTATTGCCTGTTGCCACTTCTTAAACTCGTATCGAAATTATAAAATGAGACGAGTTGTAGGATTAATAAACAAAATTCATTAATTTTAATTGTTTATTAGTTAACTATTCATTCAAAATTTATAATATAAACTTATTAACACATACAACGTGTAAAATGAATTTAGTAGCAAATTACGTAGTGGGGTTTCGAGAAATTATCAATGTTGCATTATTTGGAAGGAGCAATTAAACGTTCGAGATCTCTAGAAAGGGAGTAATACTGGGGTTAAATTCTTAGACATGTTGCTGATCAGTGCTTTCAAACAGAACTAGAAGATCTCTCACAAATTATAGAGGGAGAGAAAAAAAATCAAATGTGATCACTGGCCAATCTTATACGACTGACAATAGTGCACAAGTTCAGCTCAGTTTGTCTGCCTCACCTGGGGCGGCCCGACACGGTAAGCAAGGTAAGCATCACATCGGAGGCCGTCTTTGAAAGGGCGCCATTTAGAACTCAAAATCTTGAAAAAAGTATAAAAAGGGGTGCCACGCACCCTAGGGCCGCCCCTGTGCCTCACACCATAGTTAATTTGTATCCAGTCGTTTAGGGCTGGATACTTAGGCTACTAGAAACCAAGCTGGCTGTATGAAAGGAACGCTAGAATACCCTACAGAGATGGATAGAACTAACTATCCGATACAGTTCAGAGAACCCTTTTTTTCTGGGGGGAGGGGAAGTCGCAATCTTAACAAGTTGCTAGGACAAATAATGGGTACGAGTGTATTTACAACATGTTTACAATACATATTTACAACCATGTTTACAATACATGTTTATAGTACCATGTTTACAATATTTCAAGTGGGAAGGTTTCAGCAGAACGAGATAATGGGTTATTCTTCTTTAAAGTTGGGTTTGTATGGTAGTGAGAATAGCATTTTATGCCGTAGCCTCAAGCCAAATGTTTCCTAGTTCCAATTAATTGGGTCGCCCACTTTGTTTCTAAAGTTAGACAAGCCCTTTATGGAACTAAGGTGTAGCTCTTTAGCGATTATGATTCCTAAAGTAGTAAATCGAATAGAGGTGAAAGCATCACGTTCATAAATGAAGTTATGTGCCGATTCTTCGTCCTTATGACATTACTTATATTTACGGTCTTGGGGGGAAAAACTCCCACAGTATGGGGCTGTTTCCTGAAATAATAGTGTCCAGTCATGAAGCCTACAATATTTCGTATATTCACTCTTGAATACCTAATAATGGGTTGCTGGGTGTTATTTTCTTCCCCCCTCTTCCTCATCCAGTTTTTTTACACTTTTTATTTTCACAAGTTTACAGGTTTCAATTTTTGATTTTATTAAGCGACGGTTTTAATACATATTTTTTAATTTCATTTCATTCTTGACAACATGATCAGATTAAGCGGCTGACTTTATTAACCAGTGATTTTATTCAGCGGCGGTTATTGTATTTTGGTTTTGGGGAGATCCCACTCGAGATAAGCCAATATGTAACGGTGCGTAAAAAAAGCATTCCTTTCTCAAGTGCATATCTACCGACGAGAATGGCAGTCCCAGGGACTTATCGAGTATAAATGACACTAAAATCTGTAAGTATTTAAAATATGTATATATTAAGTCCATTGCTATCGTCGGAATATACAGAATGCGCGTTAGTTGCTCAGCTCCTTCCGTTAATCGTTTACGAAATATCGGCATTTAAAATTTGTTGAAAAAAATAAACAAACTTATTTTACATATTTCTTCATAATACTGCTTTTCCTGCGATGAAGTTGACGATTGGGTTATCGCTCTAGCAACCATTGTCTTGACCTATGTTGGAGTTAGATTGTATTTTTAATTTTATATTCCCCCATGTTTGCTTTCTTTAATTCTTTAAACATTTACATAAAAATTCAGACGTCAATAAGAAAATTCCTATTGCGCCTTTTAGACTTTGATAAGGACACTTCCAAAGTTATTGTATTTCTATTATTTTATTTTACTTTTTTTACTTTATTTCTTTTAACGAGTTAAAATTTTTCAAATCCTTTTATTGATGCAAAGAACAAAATTATCTATAAACAAAATCACCATTTTTGAGAGAGTCTCCTGAAATACATGACAGTGATACAAATTAAGATCTGAAGGAGATGATTGAACCTTTGCGAGATTGCTTCTAATTTTCGCTATGCAGTTTTACATGTACTTAGACTATAATTGCGTTGTAAAGTGTTTTTTAATCGATGCGTTAGACATAATTTATCTTCTTTCTTTCAAAAATATTGTAAACTGAAGAATCTGAATCTCTCGGTCGTGATTGGTTGGTAAAAATATTTATTTAAAGTACCTTATACCCAGTTGATCTTTGCTATTAGAGATGGAGTGGTGACGATAGAATATAGGATATAGGATTAGAGAACTTCGAGCCTCCCGAAATTAATTGATTGGAGGTATAACGTCATGAAGTTTGAGCTGAGTGATGAGTGAGCTCAATATACGTGATCTATTCTTTTTATACACGTTTGTATTATGAACAAATTATTTATAACTCATAATTAATTGATTTTATTTTGGCCATATAACCAGATATTTTTGATGTATGTTTAACATCCATAATTCTTACCTGTGGGCTCATGATAACCCGTATGGAACAATAACACTTGCCTACTAAGAAAGGTTTTCCATTAACCCATTAAACGCCGCTATGAGAATCAAATAGAAATTGTTTAATGTATATACATTTTTTACATACATTGCATGCCTCTATTATAGAACAGTTGAAATTTTTTTTTAACTTTTTAGGAAATATAGCATGTTCCCGTAGCGGGAGCTTTGGTGTGTTATGGGGATAAATGTCTTTCTCCATTTTGGATACAGCAATTCCTTTTTTTACGCAGATGCTGCTCAAAACTGTATATATAAAGTAATTATTTTTGTTGTTGATACTATAACGTACGAAATAACTAGCCTGCGAAGTGCCAAACATTTCTTTATTGTTGAACGGTAGCAAAATCAATCTGGAAATGCTATGACTTATGACTTGGAGGGGAGGCCCAAAAAGGGACAGGTACCGCGACCATGGGTCTATTGTATCATCCCCAAGCAATATGGAAAAGGCCCTACGAAAAGAGCCCAGTAGCAGATGCGAACATCAGCATAGACCTAACAGACATTTTGTGAAGCTCCCAGGGCTCAATGACATGGCACCCAAGATGTTCAAACCTATAATCAGAGAAGTACTCACACTCACAGAGGATGCGTAAAGCAGTTTTCTCCTTAAGAAGACAACCCCGACAAGTGGGATCATCGACAACCTTCATCGACAACATTATGTTAAGATGCCTTTTAAGGCGACAGTGCCCAGTTAACAGGCCAATAGCCCTACGGAGACTGGACCTGTTGAGACACAGAAGTTCCTTGCATCTAACACCAGGAAAGCCAAGATTAATCTCTTTGGCCTGCCTCTGGCCATTACACTTAAACCAGCTGGAATACTGAAGCTTGCTAAGTGGCTAAACACAGTATCCCTGTAACATTTACTCGAGATACCGAGAAACGGCTCAGGTCCAACAAAAAAAGAGCCAGAGCCCAACCTGGCAAGAGAATCCGCCATCTCATTACCAGGAATGCCAGAATGACCAGGAACCCAATACAGAGTAACTGGAAATGCTACCTAGTGGGAGGGCGCCAAAGCTCCCGCTGTGGGAACAAGAAATATAAGCGTTCATAACATTCCATTATAGGAATCTATTCATGCAGGATTTTAAGAATGTTGTTCTTCAAGATTTTGGTTTTAAATATGCATTCTACTTGAAACATTTAAGTGACCATTTATTTTATTTTATTTTATTTTTAGTTTTATATAAGACAGTCATAAAGACAAAATTTCACTTTTTTAAAAATTAGAAAAAAACATTAAGTTAAAATATATTGTTCCGATAAAAATCTATAACACACCCTATAGTGTAAATGTTTATATAAAAAGTATATTTCGTAAATTGCGTTAAAATGTTTTAAGAAAAAAAATATATAATAGATGTTCCCGTAATGGGAGCTTTGGCGCTTAATGGGTTAATGTTTGGGCAGGCACTGTGCACAATAACTTAGTAAAGATGGTACACATACATTCTATCTAATCATTTAACTGGATACACAACAGCATCTTCCGACAGGAGATCTTACCTGAACTTCTGGTCGATGTTTCTCCAGCTGTTCGCAGATGAATGTAGGTCCAGCACGACGAAGCTTCAGCTCACTTCAGCCGAAATGTCAGGAATCACCTGGACACTGTGGCTGGCCAGCATTGGATAGGACGAGGCGGACCAGTTCCGTGGTCACCGTGTTCTCCTGATTTAACCTGCTTGGATTTCTTCTTCTGCGGTCATATTACAAACTTTGTGTACGAAAGTCCCGTTACATCTACAGAATATCTGTTGCTGCTAGACATATACTGGACATACTTGGCGTCTTTTCTAATGTACGCTAATCCATGTCTCTGTGAATTTTGTATTGCAGTTGGTGGCCTCTCTTTCGAGCACCTCTTGTAAACTGCCATTAAATTTTTGTTTTCTTTACATGTTTTTTCATTTTCCTGTGATTCATACTGCTTTACATGCTAACTCTTAATATGGCATTACCGCACACACATCCATATACAAAATCTGCTTATTTAGGTCCCTTTTACCTGCCTTTGTATTTTTCAAATATAGATTTGAACCACCCCGTACATATACGTTTGAATGTAATGGAATGTTGTAACTTAATTTTCACCCACTTACAGACATCCAATGAACTCGACATTTTGAAGATATATAAAAACTTAATAAATTGTTTTTTAATGGTGTTCATGGCATTTACAGTTTCTTTACAGGAGTACTCAAAAGAGTTCCAGTATATTACGCTCTATAAATCCGTATCGGTGTCAGTTATTTGCGATTAGAAATTGAGGAGAAAGGCAAAAACTAATCTATGAATTAAAATTTATCAAGCAACAGCTGTATCCTAGCATAAAATTATGCTCCGATTTATTTGCTGTCTCCATCTCCCTACAAAAACTTAGTGTTGAAAAGTTCGCACGCGTGTTCAGTGGACAGTATATCGTATCGAATCGGGGTTGAGTAAAGCAAGCGTAACTTAAAATCACTAATTATCAAATCAGATGCTGATTTCCCACAACAAAGGACCCATACCTAGGTTCTTAAAGCGATAAACTGATTCATTTGTACACTGATAAAAGTAAACACGTCGCCTTTAATTGTACAGATTACATTTCATGGTCTTTAACTGGGTTTCGTCAATATAATTAAAAAGTAGCTGAGTAACAAACACGTATATCATTAAAAGTGAGCAAACTGATCATGTGAGATTACAAAATTCGAACAAACACTCTCACGCAAACGAGGATAAGAGACGAATTCCGCGGGTTAGCATGTCGAGTTTTCTAAAGTTGACCGTGATCCATCTGATAAATGTAATCTGCGTGCGAATAAAACTTTTATTAACATAAATAATTACCATTAGAAATATATTTCAGAAACTGCACATCTCATTACTATTTATGCTCCGTTTAACACTTCTAATTATCGATGAAAATCTCATGCTTTCGGGCTCAGAGAAACAAGAAGGCTACAGAATTTCATTAAAGCTTTTCATGAAATATATTGGTTGAAGAATCATCAGATTGGATCATCTCATTACATTTATTTCTCTACTGAAAAACGCTTTAAAATGAAATATTAGTTACTGTTTGTAAAATTTTTAACTTGTACAATGTTTTCTTCTTTTCTCATTTCTCTCTCTCTCTTCTGTATTTCTTTCTTTGTTCTTTACTCTTTCCATGGAAAGTTAAAATGTGGGTGAATTTTATTTTCTAAGTGCATGACCATCAGAGATCGTCAGACATATTACTATGATCTAAGTTCTCGGAATAACGGCACAAAACTAAAAGTATCAATTTATTGGTCAAAATTTATCGCATCCTCTTCAAAGTAATACCCTCCTCCTTCTGCAATGCGCATTTCTGTCAACGTTTGTCCTTACCTTCAGACATGTCTTAAGCTCGATTTGTGCTTTTCAGTATTCTTAGGAAATTTTTCTTTTGTTCATGTAGTTAATGTACTTGGTACGGGAACCATGAAGAGGCAGTTTCAATTATGAGTCATGGTTATTTCTGAGTTTTTCACCAAACATTCGAGGAATACGGCTTCCTATCGCCGTATTCACCTTATATGGTATAATGAAATGCTGCTTTCCTCTTCCTATGGTTGGAATTGCCTTTTCATGGTCATCGTTTTGAGGATATTTTTCATAGGGGGAAAAAAATCGTTGAAAACGCTGAAACAGTCTCACAAAAACGAACTTAAGACATGGTTTGAAGATTGCAAAAACATTGACAGAAGTGCATTGCAATGGAAGGAGAATACTTTGAATGGGATGTAATAAATTTTAACCAATAAATCCATAACTTTTGTTTTATGCCATCGTTACGAGAACTTCTTGATCATAAAGTATAATTTTGGCCACTTGGCCCATCATACGTGACGGGAAACCTTGGCGTCCCTTTACCCAAAACACATAGATCAACTTTGATGCAAGATTCACTCGAAAAGCTTACTTAGATTTGCCCCGAAATAGAAACATCAGGAAATCAGCCGTAGGATGAGGGGGGGGGGGAGGATCGTAAGAGCACGACTCCTAAAAAGTTTCATTTTTGTTTGCACAATTGCTGAAAAGAAGCCTCTTTGGAAAGAAGTCTACTTTTTTTTCCCTCATACCTCGCAATCCTCTTCTAAGTATGACCCTGCCTATTGAAAATGTCGTGAGCACCCACTTGACGAATACACTCGCTGCAACAAAATTATCTTCTATCTACTTAGATAATACGCTATAACGTAAGCGGTACCAAAATCGACGATATTCTCACTCTGCGAATGGCAACAGCTAGACGTAAACATTAGTGCAATAACAATAACGCATGCGCAAAAATCCAAATTAACAGTTCAGTGACATCAAATGGGGCAAGCACATCTCACGCAGTAGCTAGATTACGAAATAACAATAATGCATACACAAAAATGCAAGATCTTTCGGACTTTTCCAAAGTTTTAATCGAATTTACAATACGTGGCGCGTTTATTGCACATTAAAAAAAAAAAAAAAAGCCGTCATGCAGTGAGCTAAAGCACATTTTAGCCCCATTTCCTGTTTCTTTTATATTATTGTAACCGAAGAAACGTATTAAATAATGCAACCATACTGTAAAAACATCGGGTTGCTAACTTTGGCATATTAACACTGGTGTTGTTAAACTAGAAAAGTACCCATTAGGAGAATATAGTATTTTTGTAATCTATATATTAATTTGAAACATGTTTTTTCCTTTATCCACTAAATTGAGAAAACGGCTGGGTGTTAAAACTTACTAAAATTCATTGTTGGCAGTTATGAACGCTTTCTTTATTTTGGCGCTGTATCGCTTATCTGTTAATTTGGAATGTGTTTTTTGTATCCACTAATTTAGAGAACGGCTAGTTGTAAAAATTCTTTTAAAATGACTAAAAAAGGCCTTAGCCTGCTGTAGATGTGTGATCAAAAGAGAAAAAGAGAAAAAGTCGAAGAGATCAAGCATGGCGGAACGGCAAATGTGCAATTTTTTGCCATAGAAATAACATTGTGGTTTATTAAATAGATTTGGCAGTCATAAAAGCTTTCTTTATTTTGGCGCTTTATCGCTTATTTCATTATTTTTTTCTATTATTAATTTGAAACATGTTTTTCCGTTATCCACTAAATTGAAAGAACAGCTATGTGTAAAAATTTGGTTGAGAGGTCTGAAAAAAGGTCTTGGTCCGTAGATGTGTCATCTACAGAGAAAAATTTTTAAAGTCGAAGGAATCAAGCGTTGTGGAACTTCAAATGCGTAATTGTGTTTTATGCAACGTGAAAGGGATATTGCGAACCCATTCCGAACAGTAATAAAAATGCCGAAGGGACGGCGCATGGGTTAGATACACTTTTAATATACAGCACTTTAGTGAGTATTTAAAAGATGAAAGTGTTTCAGATTTTTTTCAAACTTTTCTCCATAGAAATACATTGTGGTTTGTTAACGACATTGACGGCAGTTATAAACCCCTTTTTTAGTTAGCGATTTATCTCTTATTTCTTTAATTTTTCACTTCTCTGTCTGATACTGGATCTTTACCATCGAGGGTAGCGTGAGAAAAGGCAAATAAAGCAGGGAGTGCCCAATCGCCATTATTTTTGTCTATCTTTTGTCATTATTAGATTTTTTGTCTCTTGCAGAATTCCGAAATTTTTCACTTTTTGTACGTCACTCTTTCAATGGTTAGATCAAAGAATGCTGTGGCAGTCATGATCATTTAAGACAATTCACCTGGACTGGACGTTTCGTGGTCGATAACAACCCAAAATATCGTCGTCAACGAAATATTCATTTAGAATTTGTAACTGTATTTGATCATTCGTCATTTAATTTGTACTCTTCTTTTTTTTAATCAATAAAGATAGTTAAAAAGAAATTTTAAAGATTTCAATCATTTCATCGCCATCGTACAGTTGCTAGAGTTAAGAACTGGCGCGAAACTTTTGTTTACTTTCTGTCCCACGTCATGTTCCATCCGCGTCGCTCTTCGATTTTTCCTGTTGGTTTTGTTCAAGGCATTGGTGACATTCTTGATCGTTCCGATTTATTTTTGAGTTTTACAGTCAATAAAGTGACCGTCGAATTCGACGGGTTCTAGCTAGTCATTTTATGAATGGAAATGTCACCAATTATGTCTCTTCATACATTTTGCAATGTTAGTACTTGGCATCGCTATCACGCCCAGCATTTTGTAGGGTACTTACGCATTATCCCGGCGGTCCGCCGAGACAAGTGATTTTTTGCCAAGATAAATGCCGGAAAAATTAAATTATGGATGGTTCCGAATACGATTGGCAACTGTTTGCCGGCACATTTTATGAAAAAATAATTTGGCGGAAATCACCGGCGTTATAATACGTAAATACCATTTGTAGCAACTCTAAACCTAGACAAATTTAATGACAAATACTGTTCAAACAAAGAAACATGATTTTCATTGAAATGAGTTCAATAATTTGGCAACCTCACTGAGTATAAAGAACAGTAAGGTACGAGGTAACCTGGCCGCCTTCGCCGCTAGTTTTAATATATTTCTTTATTTTATAAGAATGTGTTAGAAATGTGCGTACTTACGTATCATCCCGGCGGTTATTCCCGCCAAACTATTTTTTAGTCAAATCTGCTGGCAAACTATTACCAATCGTATTCCGAACCATCAATAATTTCATGTGTCCGACATTTATCTTGGCGAAAAATCGCTCGTCTTGACAGACCACCGGGATAATACGTAACTAAGTACCAAAATGTGATAAGACTTTTTGTGTAACTAGCTTAAGCTACATTCCTTTTCCCCGAGATCTTTTTTATCAATACCATTGAAACAAGAGTTCTATAAGAATAGACGCGATACGAAAAATACTCTTGTTTCGTCTCGCAAAATAGCTGAAAAGCCTTAGTCCCGTCTCGCAAAATCCCTATATAGTAATGATGAAAACGTCTGTCTCGTTTCTTCTCATATCCATTCCGACATTTTCTATAGTTAATGAGATCCATTCAGTCTTTTTATAAGTACAGAATGCAAAGAACCCAATAACCCTTGTCTTCACGCAAACTTTAATTGAAATTTAATTTTAAGTACCAAATAAAACGTTCCCTCGCGTGCTTTTACTGGGATGAAACAAGTGGAAAAAGTTTTGCGATTTCCTCACTTGGGTGATTTAATGCGGAACAGATATTCTAACTAGCGCATAAGAGTGTTTCGTTATTTTCGTCGTTCAATGAGAATATTATTTCGCTTCATGGCTAAGAGTTTTCTTCTCAAACCTGAGACTATTGTGATATTATGACACAAAAATCTATGTCGGTGTCATTGGTGATCAGAAAAAGAAAAGCTTGACGATTTGCAGCGGAAATTCCTAAGTTTCAAAATGTCTCATTTCTACATCATATTGCTTTTTAGGTTTAGGTTATACCATTAATGCCTTAGATACTACATGATGTGGACAACCGTTTTATTTCATAATGAAATAGCTGCGTACCTTTTCTTCGCCAACCAAGAAGAGAGCATTTTCCTAAAATATCATCATAACTACTTGTGACAAAACAGAATCGCAAAAAAAAAAGTCCAGATATAATCTCTTCTGTTGAAACTACCGCGGGATATATAAACGCGACGTAGAATTGCTTAATGTTTAGTTAGCTGTAAGACGGCTGTTCAAAAATGATGAATAGAACACTTTTAGTTTCAGGAAATATATATTATATATATATATTAAGTATTTTTCTATTTTTTTAAATCTTAACATTTCTGGACATTTTTCTCACCTATTCTTCGATCTCATTGTTGCACGAGCCACTGCACTTACCGTAAACCTAACCAATAACATTAATAATACACCTTCTAATTCTAACTTATTAATTACTTTCACAAATCCTGCAATCAATAACTTAAACTTCAATACAATATTTTCTACTAATAACACTTACTTTCCCATCAAAAATGTCATTATTAAAAAGTCCTTTAAATATCCCCTACCCTTTGGTAGGAAACTATTTAACTATAACTCCTTTTCGAAAACATATAACCCTTCTGATACACCACCCTGTATATGCAATGACAATCACTATAGGAACTTCATTAATAGGGATTATGGACACATCATTACTGGGGATCTAGCTATCATAAAAGATATTAGGTTAAAAAAACTCATGCAGAAGGGCTCTAAACACCGTATTCCTTCAAAACACTCTCTTAGTGGAATTGTAACACAATTCACTTATGATTTAGATTTTTACATATATAATACTGCCTTAAAATACAGCACTCCTATTGAAGCCTTCACTACCTGGAAAGTAAAAGTACTTTCAATCTTTAAGCAAAATATTGCTAAATATGTAAAATATAGTTCTCCTGTCAATAATCAATTTCATACTCACATAGACTTTATAAAGCAGTATTTCATAATTACTTATGTAGATAAATCATCCAATAACTATGCTTTTATTTGTAAACAGTTATATCATAGCTTGTTAGCCTCTACAATTGTAAATAACTGTATCTATTCCTCTACTAATTTGTCTACTGTAGTTTGTAACAAAAAAATTCTGGCTTTCTATAAACTTCTCAACCTACAACATAATAATCTAAACTATCCTTATATTGTACTAATCCCTAAATTTCATAAATCGCCTTTAAAGTTTCGAACTGTTACAATAGGATGTAACACATATAGCAATGTAGCAAGTAAACTTCTATTAAAGATACTGTCTGTTATGCATGAGTATTATATAAAACATAATGATTACTCTATCTCTATAGGAAATAGTTATGATCTACGCAATACAATAAGTACTATTAGTAATATTACCTCTTTATATACCTATGATTTTAAAGATCTATTTAACAATATTCCTCTTGACGACCTTTACAATGTAATTAATAAATTATTTGAAACTTGTGTTAACCATATTCAGCTCCCTTCCCATGTTGATGTAACTTATTTCAGTTGTCTGTCTAAATTTATTATCTATAATAATTTTATTCTACATAACAATAAAATGCATCTACAAAATCATGGTATACCACAAGGTGGTTCAGCATCTAGTTACCTTGCAGATCTTTACTTATATTACTATGAAAAAGAATATACTAATATTCACATCATTCTTAAACGATATATAGATGATATCTTACTTGTAAACACTACTAATAATAATAACATTATCTTCCCCATAAAATATCCATCTGCTCTGGAATTAATTAAAAATGATATGCTTAACAATTCTGTTAGTTTTCTAGATCTAAGTATCTCCATCACTCCTAGAAATAGCCTTAGTTTCAATATATATGATAAGCGTAAAGATTTTAGCTTTAAAGTAAATAGCTTTACTCATTTTTCCTCCTGCTTACATAAATCTGTATTTCGCAATATCATCTATAATCACTGCTGTAGAATCAAGTTTCCATGTTCTGATGATTTTAAAGTCTCCAATTTTAAATCTCTATTTCTGTCAGCTAGACAATACAACTATCCCACTAAGTTCCTAAAATCTATTATATACAATTCTTGATAATGATGTGTCTAATGTCTTTGTTAATTTACTGGAGGTTGGGTGGGGTTTTTCTTTTTAAGGTTGTAATTGGATGGTTGGGTCGGGCGGAGGAAGTTTTTCTCATTAAAAAAAATAATAATAATAATAATAATAATAATATGTTTAAAAACAATTTGGATGTGTATATGCATGCATATATATATCTGGAGGAAAAAAAAACCGGGGTTCCTATATTGTGATTATTCTGTCCTAAACATTATTTTTTATTTTTTTCTTATTTACTAGATTAATCTTCTGTCATACAATAACTTATTATACATACTTTGTCAATAATAATATTCATTATATTTTTTAAACAATATGTTATATTTAATCTTCCTATACTATTTATTTTATTCAATCATTTTAATTTATTATTATTCAATATATATTTATTATATTAATATACCTGGATATTCTTAAAATTTAATAATATTACCTTTTAGTATTTGGCAACTCCTATACTTTCTTCTTTCCACTTTTACACTTTTATTTAGTGGCAACACCATTTTTCACTTTTTACAATTCTTAACATTGGCAACACATATCAATTGTTCAAATGAAATTTACATGTGCTCAAGGTCTGGTATGTAAAATTATATTCCTATTTCTAATTTTTGTTATCTTTTTGATTTCTTCTTTCCTTTAAATAGTAGGGTAGGGCCCAGATGTGTGGAGTTAATATCTCTTATGATATGCCACACAACCGAAACCCTACTATTTGGTTTGCTGTAAACAGTGGTTATAATTTCCGTTCCATTGTATTATCACATTAATTCTTGCACTTTATTTGGCTTCAAATTCTGGTTTCTAATTCTTGCTAATAGCTGTTATATTTATATATATTTTTTTTTTTTTTTTTTTTTTGCGAGATATGTCTTGTTTGTAGTATGTTTTGTGTTTTACTTGTTGGTTATATATATATATATATATATATATATATATATATATATATATATATACACTGCTGGCCACCCAAATTGCAACACCAAGAAAAACAAGAGATATCACAACAAAATTTATTGTGTAGATAACATGTTGACCAAGTAACAAATGATTAAATTTACAGCATTCTATGAAGCGTGGTTCCTGCCAAAATCAGTACCCAGAGTAGCCGCCGTTGTTGGAGATCACAGCTGCCACACGCCTCGGCATTGATTCAAAGAGACTTTGAATGTGTTCTTGGGGTACAGCAGACCAAGCAGCTTCCACACGTTGCCAAAGTTGATCTGGTGTGACAGCTGGGGATGAACTCTGGGTCAGTCGTTGAGCAACCATGGACCACATGTTTTCTATCGGCGAAAGATCCGGAGAGCGCGCCGGCCAGGGAAGCAATTCAATCTGGTGATTGACGAAGAACCCTTGGACAATGCGTGCCACGTGTGGCCGTGCATTATCCTGCTGAAATATGGCTGTTGGCAAGCCCTGAAGGTAAGAAAGGACAACTGGCTCCAACACCTCGGAGATGTAGCGCTGGCTGGTTAAAGTACCGGCAATGCGTACTAGAGGAGTGCGAGAGAGATATCCGATACCGCCCCATACCATAATACCCGGTGCAGGACCAGTGTGACGGTGCATAATGCAGCTGTTCAGCATCCTCTCTCCACGGTGTCTCCAGACTCGAATCCGACCGTCGTGGTGTTGCATACAGAAGCGTGACTCGTCAGTAAAGAGAATTTCATTCCATTCTGTCGTCCACATCCTTCTTTCATCGCACCATTGGCGGCGGAGACATCTGTGGTTCCGCGTCAGAGGTAGACAAAGCAACGGACGTCTTGCGGACAGACCATTCTGCTGTAAACGACGTCGAATGGTACGCGCAGACACTGGATGATGCGTTACAGACTGAATCTGCTGTGATATGGTTCGTGATGTGACTGAGCGGTCCGTCACTGCCATGCGTACAATCTGCCTGTCATCACGTGACGTGGTGCACTGAGGTCGATGCGGTCGATCACGTCTGTCCGTCGTACCCTCCTGCACCCAACGATCACATATCCGCATCACAGTTGTTTGGTTTCGTCCAATACGACGACCGATTTCCCTGAAAGATAACCCACAATCTCGGTATGCCACTATCCTTCCTCTGTCAAACTCGGATACTTGATCAAAAGATGATCGTTGTTTCCTACGAGGCATAATTTATCGTTTTTTTGAAAAAAAAGCAAGAAAAACACAATTGCTGTACTTGAAACCGTCGAAATCTCCAAGCCTTAAATAGCGCTTTGAGGTGGCGCCACAGGCGCGCTTGATGTGCGTCTGCGCTGAAATTCTAATCATTTGCATATCTCACCTCAGCTAATGCATGTTGTAAATTTCATATTATTTGCATGCTTCCTTCAGGGTGTTGCATTTACGATGGCCAGCAGTGTATATATAGATATATATATATATATATATATATATATATATATATATATATATATATATATATATATATATATAGATAGATAGATAGATAGATAGATAGATATATATAATGCAGTAATGCGGTATCCTAGCATATCTACTAGCTATTATACTATTTCTTACTTATACTAAAGCTATAGATTTTCGTTTTTCCCCCTTTAATCTTTAATTTAACGAAGCGGTTTTGATATTTGCCGTAAATGTAGCCTTTTACTGTTTGGTGATTCTCTGCAATTTACGCATTAGCATAAATGATAATCATTTCACTTTATGGTTGCCATTAAAACAGCTCTCCATATATTTTTATGCATAATTCTTGTCAGATTGGCGTGCACCGCAAAATATTTCTTGCGATTCGAAAACGAGCCCCTTTAAAAACTCAACCGAAAATAATGCTGAATAATTCATTGTTGTAAAAACAGTATTCAGTTCTATTTCTAACAACGTAATATAAAATATGGAATTATTTCGTACCTGGCGTATGTTTCGCTAGTGAGTCTGTTATTCTGATTGAGTTTCGAAAGGGGTTTTAAACTTGTTACATCAAAATGACATAGATTTCACTTCCGAAAACTCTGAGTCTCGTTTGAAAGTAGTTTTATTTGTTTATTTCAGCTGGGAGCTATTCAGTCTCCGTCGTCATGACGGTGAAAATCGCAAACGCATTGCCAACGAAATCTTAAAGTAGCAGTTGTATTCAAAATGCTTCTTTACTTAAAAATTCGTAAAAAATCCCCTAATTTATAGCCCCCCCCCGTTTTTCTTTTAAAAGACGGAGAGATGAATGCTCCGTCATTTGTCAAAATATGTTGTTGTTGTTGTTTCTGATCCCTCCTGGCAACCGCAAACGGCTATGCTAGATACTCCCCTGAAGGAAGGCAATGGGCAGAGGGGGTGCGCCTTCCATTTTTAGGGCCCTAATCGGAGGAATACGATTTAACCCGTGGTCCCCTAATTTTGAACCAATTCCAGAGGAGGGACCAACCCCCCTGAAATTGGCACACCCAGAAGTATCATTTAACATCTTGGAGAGCTTTGGAGCCACGACAGATTTTGCGTGCACCAGCTCCCATTAGCGTATACGGTCCCACAGTAGTCGAGCTGAGAGGAAGTTGACCCTCCCAAGTACAGGCCAAGCCGGATGCTGCTTCATTGCCGTGATGTAATGGGAACGGAGTTAAGCGCGCAGACCACTCCGGAACGTCAAGATATCAAAAAGTTATGACCTATAGAATAAAAGATGCAACAGTTTTAAAATTATTTTAGGAGAACTTTCGTCAAAAGTGATCTTTAGTTTAAGAATTCTTAAAAATCTGCAAATTATGCTACAAATTCTGAACAAAGAATTTTCAAAAGTAAGTTTTCATCTCAATCCGATGATCCAAATTCGTTCTGCTGCGAGTGTGTATGCGAGAAGAATGAAAAAAATCGCATAAAACATAAAATAAAAATTTTTCTAACTCAAATTTCGAAAAACTCGCTTGAGGGTGTGTTAAGACCTACCTTAGTGAAGTCGTATACAAAATTTGGTAGGTATGCGACCACCCATTTCGGCGCAGTGCTATCGAAAGGCACGTACAAGAAGATCGAAGATCACAAACTCACATAGCCAGGCTGATAGTCCGCTGCATACTTTGTATACTTTCAGATTTTACTATATAAGATGAATTACTTTGACGATATATATGTCGTTAAATGGTGATATATGAAATCAAATTTTAAAAAATCTAAGAATTAAGTAAAACTAAGCGCATTGAAACAAACAACTTTTATTGGCGATGAAATACTTGATGAAAAGATGACAGATAATGGCAAACCAAAAGATAAAATCACGATCCGATTTGAAAATCACAGATATCCGGAAATTTTGTATCGTGAACACCGGTTTCTTAAAAGAAGCACAGCTTAGCTGCAAAAAGTCCGCTACTAAATTAGCTTTAACGTTTGAGATAAAATGCCTAAATGCGACGGGAACGAATTCGAATTCTGACCAAGCCATTGAGCTGAAGTTTTATGACATGCAGTGGGCGGTTCGATTGACCGCCATCTTGCTGGTAGTTAAATCGCGCGATGGCAACGACTACACTTTTTCAACATTGAGAAATGGTTGCTCTTCAAAGGGTTAACCCTTTGAGGCGCAACCCTTTCCCAATGCTGAAAAAAGGGCAGCCGTTGCCATCGCTCGATTTAACTACCAGCAAGATGGCGGACGATCGAAACGTTCATCGCGTGCCACAGATCTAGAAACCCTTTTTTGACGACCGCTGGCTGTGCGCGAGCTGTCGTCAAAAAGGGTCTCTAGATTTGTGGCACGCGATGAACGTTTCGATCGTCCGCCATCTTGCTGGTAGTTAAGTCGAGCGATGGCAACGGCTGCTCTTTTTTCAGCATTGGGCAATTTATCCAGGTGTTCTCGCATTCTTCCATTTTTCAGCAGATGTCAGTGCTGTTAAAAATAATCGTGACAATTTTTTACGTAAAAAAAGTAAAGGAGTCTTGGACGTGCTAAAAAGTAAAGGACTCTCGTGGAGCTATGTCACCCGCAACAATTTTTATGGAAATCAAATCTATTCTTTGTGCCTGGCAACAGTCAAAATGTCAGAGTTTGGTGTTCCCAGAGCGGGAACACTGCGCATTAAAGGGTTAATGCACATCCTCGTACATAATACCATCTAAGTTTTTCTTTCTCATGGCTTCTTAGGATAGCTTTAAATATAACGCACACACACACCGTATCAAAAATCTAACTGATTTGTTATCTATCTGGAATCCTTGTTGACTGGAGCATAAAATTCACATTCGTCTCGTATCAAAAAGATATTAAAAAGAAAATTCGCCGTTAGCCTCTTTATACGGTCTTTCCTTCGGATTATTTGACTTAAATGATGTGTTTTCAAGAACGCCGAAAAAAGGAACAAAATACGTTTAATAACCTGATTTGTCATCACTTTAATCTTGCAACTTTGAATCCGATGAAAAAAGAATGACTCACATTTTGTAATCGTTCAGGGTGTCCAAAAACGCTGACCTAAGCTTTCATATTGGTTGTAGGCATATAGTACAATCAATTACAAAGTTACGTGGAAAGAAGTACAGAATTTTATGGTATCGATCAACATTTTTTCAGGAGATTAAAAATAAATAAATAGAAAATGTAAGTTTTTGTACGACCACCGTACAAAAAAATTCACACTTAGTAAAATGTGTTCCTTACATTAATGAGGTTACGGACAAAGTTTCAGATTTTCATCATAAAACGGCTCAAAGATATGCTTAAAAACAGTTGGTCAGGAATTATAGATTATCAGTAATAGTAAAAGTATTATGTACTTATGTAATTAGTGTTTGGTGTACAACTTCTGAAATGTAATTATTTCACGAGATGTTTTTCCCTTCGAGAGACACTGAAAAGTTGTTCAAGACAGATATATTTATTTTCATAAAAGCTCAAATTTTGTACATAATCTCATTAATGCGTTTTTTTCCGTGGTTTTGTCCTAAACTTAGCGTAAATACGGGTTAGGAGGACCCCTTAGAAAGACCTCATAGAAGACTCCAACGGAGGGCATCCCCCCCCCCTCGGAATAGATCCCTACTCCAAATATTTGGCCGTAATACCACAAACAAATTCATTAACCCTTTAACACGCAGTGTTCCCGCTCTGGGAACACCAAACTCTGACGTTTTGACTGTTGCCAGTCAGGAAGAATAGATTTGATTTCTATAAAAATAGTTGCGGGTGACATAGCTCCACGAGAATCCTTTACTTTTTAGCACGTCATTTCCCGTAAAAAAAAATTGTCACGATTATTTTTAACAGCACTGACATCTGCTGAAAAATGGAAGGATGCGAGAACAGCTGGATAGATTGCCCTTTTTCAGCATTGGGAAAGGGTTGCGGTTAATCACGGAAGAAATCAATGATTGCATAAATACATATAACTTTTGCTATTATAGGTATTGTATACGCTCTTTAGCAACTTCGCTTAAACTTATCTCGGAGCCTTTTTATAATAAAAGGCTGAAATTTTGTCCATCATCTAAATAATGTATATGGGACACCTTTTACTAATTGGTAATTGTTTTGTACAGGGGAGGTGTAAAAATTAAAATTTTGCATTTATTTAGATTTATCCTTCTGAGAAAATTTTAATTGATATCATAAAATTCTGTACTTTTTGTAACTTATTGTGTACGTCTATGATCAACATTTAATGAATAAAGGACTAAGTAGTGTTTTTAAGATACTCTTTGTTAACAATACATATACATTTTGTATAAATCGATGCATATTCACAGCATGAAATATATTAGTGAGATTTATCAGTTCGCAAAACAAAATGATGAGATTTCCTTAAAAATTTTGACTATTTTAAAACCCAATGTTTTTTTCTTTTAGAAGAAGATTGTTTTTATACATATTTTGTTTTAAACTAATGGATTTTTCATATTTTCAAATTGGTTATGTTTTTTTTTTTTTTTTTTTTTTTTTTTTTTTTTGTCTTTGTGTTTTTTGTGCAAAATTGGTCTGCGACTGACGTGTAAAGGTCCAAGTTTCTGGCTTACTGCGCGGCTTTCTTCTGACGCTAATGGTCTGGAGTTTCTCCAGATACTCGTTAGAACCCTTTCAAAAGTTTTCCATCCGAGGATTAATTTGGAGCCAATACCAGAGGAGAGACCTAGCACCTGGATTAGCACCACCAGAAATATCGCTTGAATATGAAGGGCATTGGAGCAACTACGGATTTCACGCGCATCAGCTTCCTCTCAAGGCCAGTTCCTAGTTGAATTCTTTGAGGGGCCATTGGACTTTTTAATTAGCTCTATAAATAGTTCAAAACGCAAATTGAACGTATGAAATCGTGAAGTATACAAATGTACAATTCCAAAACAGACGTTCCAAGAGTCTGTCCACTGTCCCCTCACTGGAGTCGCTCTGTTGTTGTTGTTGTTGCTAATGCCATCTGGCAACCGCTAGGCGGTGCCAGATCCCCCATATAGGCAGGCGATGGGCGGAAGGGTCGGCTTCCATTTTAATGAGCCCCAGTGGGAGGAAGTCCGACTCAGCTCGGGGGTCCCATAGTTTTGAACCAATTCCAGATGAGGGATCAACCCCCTGAAATCGGCACCCCCCATAGGTATCGTTTAACAACTTGGAGGATATTGGAGCCACGACGGATTTTACGTGCACCAGCTCTCATTAGCGTACACGATCCCACAGCAGTCGAGCCGAGAGGAAGTTGACCCTCCCAAGCACTGGCCAAGCCGGATGCTGCTTCACTTGCCGTGTTCTTATGGGAACGGAGTTTAGCGCCCAGACCACTGCTGGACGGAGCCGCTCTTAAACTCGGTTCCCACTAGAACACCGAAAGCCGTTGGGTGTTCTAGCTGGAACCGAGTTTAATCGACTGAACTGCTCCCGAACTTGGATTATTTATTTATTTATTTATTTATTTATTTTACGCAAAATCAAACTCAAAAGGCCCGCTGGAGGGATAACTGTTATGACAACTTTCATGACTAACACCATAATATTAACGCCGAAACATATTCAACAATTAATGCAGCAGCAGCTAATTATGATTTTCCTGCTAATTTTTAAAAAATCTTTTTCTTTCATGAACAAAACCTCCAACGACGCAGTGATTGATAGCCAGACCTCTTCTGTTGCCTGAGGGGAGAAAATTCCAAAACAGTTGCTTTGTAAGCCGCTCACGCAGTCTCGAATATTCAAGCTTAGTTTAATAATAGAGATATAATATACAGTCTCTAAATCACGTAGTTATACTAGATACAAAAACATGATTAGAAAGGAAAAATACAGCATAAGATGAGAGACATCCAAGATCTCTGCAGAAGAAAAGCTACTTTAAATATGCGACTCCCCCCCCCCCCCCAAATTCTAGCATCTAATGTTATTTCATTACTAAAATTCATACTCAATTATGATAGGTACACTTTATAAAGTTATTATTTAGCATATGTGAAAGTAGAATTTAAAAACTTTTGGTATAAAGTGTTCGTTTTCAGTACATTATTCGGGAAAGGAAATAATTTTAATTTTTCCACTGGAATTCATGAAAAATTTGCTAAAAATCTAAAATAATAATGCATATAAGATAATAATAATTATAGTTTCAGTGAGAAACTTAATAAATAATTAAACTTTTTCTGAAATATAATTTATTAATAGCTAGCATAATTATAATAATAACCAGCGCGGTTATTACTTAATAACTTATTAATAATACGGCCTTGTCCTCAAACCTGTGTGGCATGTATTAGGTGTTAAGGCACAACTTGCCGAAAATAATTGTCTGTTGATGTTCTCTAATCTATCAAGTTCCAATCTAGTTCCATGGTTTATTTTCACAACTACTAATGCATGTAGTGAGTATGAAATTCAAAAACATAAAATATTAATTATTTAAATATTTCGACCAATAAATCAAATTATCTTGTAAAAAGCCCAATTTTAGATGAAAGACGTCTGTAAGTTTAGAAATTTTAGATCAGAAGGCGTTTCAAACACCATAAAAATTTCATGGAAATCAATTGAAAAAAAAAAAAAAAAAAAAAAAAAAACGGAGTTCAAGTCAGTCATGATCAATGGTCAAGCCAGAAATTGGTGGTTTTTGTTTTTTTTGTTTTTTAATTCTTTAAAAGTGAAAAACCGTTCAATTTTTTATATCATATTTTTAGAAAGACAGAAAGTTGGGCGGTGTAACTCCGGAAATCTTTTCCGTGTAACATAAGTAACGACGCATGGATTGCAATTTCAATATTCCCGGATATTCATCTGTCATTCCGTCTTTTCTCCCCAGAGTGCGATAGCTTTCAATACGGGGGGGGGGTTCCTTTGGAACGGTTTTTATAGTAATTAAAATTTTAAAATTCTGAATCTCAGGCGCATATTATCGAACTCTTGGGCTTACATGTTAAAAACTTCAGAGCTTCAGAGCTCTACGTGCTGCAAATTTTGTCTGAAGATTGCACGCAACGATAGATGCAAACATTCATTTAAATTGAATAAAAAACTTTGTGAAAAAACACACATAAGATGTTACATGTAAGTTGATACGTACGTTTCGATCAAAAATTTTTTCGGTCTTCCTCAGTCAAAGCCCTTTGTCACACGAAACAGAGGGACCGAAAGAATTTTTGGTCGAAACGTACGTATCAACTTACATGTAACATCTTATGTGTGCTTTTTCACAAAGTTTTTTATTTATTTTATCGTTTAACACCAGTATTTAGAGTGTTTTTTCCATTTATTTAACTTATTACAAATTATTTAGATATGAAAATGCTTGTTTTAGATTTTTTAAAGTTTCAATAATCAAACCTAATTAATATTTTATGACTATCCTTTAAACAACACATAAAAATATTGGATATTTGATAGTTAAGAAAGGTCATATTTTACATATTTCGATACGGTAAAACTTACGAAATGTAGTTTCGGTCAAGTACTTAAATTCCCTTACTTCTAGTGCAATATTCACACAATGAAAATATTTTAGCTCATTATTTCAGCAAATGCATAAGTGAACTTCACAAAATTACACCATTAAAACCGAAATAAAATAATAATAGTAATTCTGTAAGAGTAAATTTGCATGAACTTTTTGTTCAATCTATTTATTTAGAAGCTTTAAAAGCTACTGCTATATTTAAAAAATATGTGTGTCAGTTTCCTTCGTTTATGGTTGGTGCATAGCCAATTTGAATGTTGGCTTAAATTACAGTAATCAAGGTTCTTTGAGAGATGTTCTGTGCTTTTCAGATTTTATTCCTCATACCACAAATAATAATAATAATAATAATAATACAAATAGAAATAATTCCAACAAATAAAGATTAAAAACATCTGACTGTGTACCCTATTTAGACTTTCATCATCGTGGTCACAATAAGAAAAAAGACATTAATTAATAGGGAAAAAAAACACATGAGCGTTATGAAGTATTGGAAGAACATTATATAATTTACGTATTTTTCTAACTGATTCCAATAAAAATTTAGGCGATAGCAATATAATAAACAATACTATGTATAATGAATAATAGTATGCTTACTTTATCGATGTATAAAATTATAAGTGTGTTAGTTGTATTTCCTGAAATACGCTAATCTTCAAAAGTTAACGGTACAACATTTGTTTAAAACCTCATCATAAAACAATGACAGTAACAATAAAATTCATAGTTTATATAACTGATAAAAACACATTTTCTGCAAATTTGTTGTTTCTTCGTTTGCAAATTGGAAGCAGAGAACCGGTTGCATCTTAACTTTTGGAGGCCAGTGTATTATATTTTTGTTTGCTATGATCGAGTCTCAATAGAGTGACTCAATTCTGTTATTTCTCTACATTTTCGTAATATACCTTTTTTTTTTTTTAAACATGTTTTGTACTCAAGACCTAATAAACTGACCTGAGTTTGTTTCGTATGCGAAATAGTTTCGATCATTTTTGTAATATTGTTTTTTCTTACACTTTAATGCAGTAATGAACTTGAATTAACTGGAAATCATTTGGATTAACATAAATTATTTGGATGATATTAAATTAATCAGTATGAAAAGTTATAAGTAACTTAATAAATTAGTTCATAAATGAATCTTATGCATATTATTGAAAAAACTTTTTATTAAACTAAATTCTATTTTAACTTCAGAGAATTTTATTTTTATATTAAAATAGTAATAATAAAATAGTGTATCTATTTTAAATTTAACAAAATGCTTTTCATAAACGCTGATACCACTTGATAAAACCAGAAAAAGTACCAATTTTTAAAAAATAACCTCAAAACACATACATCTTTTAAAAATATTTTTTAAAACATTTTACGCTGCCGTTCGAAGTAAAAGAAGTGTTGTAGTCTCAAAAAAGTTCGGTACTGATTTGAATGAATGTCCATTTCGACCGTCTATGAAAACCATTTTGACAAGTTTACGCATGACGTCTGTAAGTACTTATCTGTAAGTACTTATCTTGTGTAACTCAAAAACGGATTAGTCATAGATTACTGAAGTTTTACGTTTAGGATTGTTTAATCATTTAATTTTGCGCACCTTCTTTTGATTGCAGTTTGACTGCAATTTATCTACAACATCCAAAATACTTTCAGTAAAGTCTTACGCGTAGTCATTGTTCAAACTGCATTTCACAGTTTTAAGGACTTGGTCGTCGAAAGGATTGAGCCAAGTTGGTACATCGGTAAGTACTAACACTTACATTTATTTATAGAGTAATAAAGGGACTTTTATCTTTAATTAAGATTAATTTATTAATACATGCATAAACATTTGATTATAATAAAAGGTAATTCTTTAAGAATTGTGTATAAAATATTGAAGTACCATATCTCATTTTCAAATGGAATAAGTTTAAATGGAGTAGTGCATCAACGAAGCATATAATTTAATGGGCGTAGTATGAAGTCATGTGGGAAATTTTGATTTTTTCATTAAAAAAAAAAAGCCTAAATTTGTATTTTGAATTTAGCTTCAATAAGTTTAAATAAAATATTTTTTTGAATGGCAGTTTTAACTCTCTGGAGAGTAAAATTTCATTCTTTGATATCCAGTTTTCGCAGCAATACATACATCTTTTAGGAAGTTGTATTTGGAATTTATTTTCTCTTAAATGCAGTAGTTTTATTTTCATTCTTTTAAAATTTCAAAATTTCAGTTGCGTGCACAGAATCTTCCCAAGGGGTTAATCATCCATTTCAATTTTTAAACTTAAACCCAGATTTAACATATTTGCTCCCATCGTTGTTAAAACGCAAGGGTAAATACTCATTTCTGTGCCCAGAGCTGATTACCAACTCTGACCTTTGGATTCGGCTGGGACCATACGTTGTGTTTGTTAAAAGCTGGATTCTAAGGAATCATTCAAAGACCAGCGGTTACAATGGGTACAGAAGGGAATTTTCACCGTTGCAACTTTGCTGCGACGGGAGCGTACAGGTTAAACCGAGATCGTTCACTGTTGTTTTTTCTCGTGTGTTTAAACTCAACACTCCCCTCCCCCCCCCGACTTTCTCTTCGTAAGTACACAAATGCTTGAACTGATATCAACTGAAAACAACTTTACATATTGGTCTTGTTTTACGTCTCTCAGGGGATTAAAAAAAGCATAATAATTTATAACAATCTCTTTTTAACTATAAAATTATTTCGTTAATCCTCTCTCTTTGCCGTGCTCTTACTATCTAATTGAAACTTTTTTCAAACAAAGATAAAATTTTTCACATTAGTAGCGAATCACAGGAGAAAATTTATTATTTGGATTTTGAAGAAAAATTTCAAAAAAGTTTGTATTTGAATTCTGAAAATAATTAATAAATAATAATAATTTTCTTCATCAATCATCTAAATAGACCACATGTTCATTATCAAGATTCTTCCTTGAAAACTGTTCAGATGCTTTTTCCAATTATTGTGTCGACCTTAACGCTTAACATGCAAAGAAAATATCAAAAAGATAAAAAAATACAAACAATAAATTAGAAAAGCAGTCAATTAGCAAAGCTTACGGGAAATTTAAAAGAAAAATTAATAAACTACAGAGTTCATGATCTCTCATATAATTTTGAGTAACGTTTTAAAATTAGAGAATTATTTAAGAATAAAAACTTAAATCATCCTTTTCCATATAAATGACACTTCCGAGTCACCTGTCCGTTATAACTAGTCACCAACAAAAATGGAATCAGATATGTTTTACGTTATTACTTATGCCAAATTGAGTATTTTCCTTGTACATTAAACAGGAGTAGTAAGAACAAATATGAAAAGTAAAATAAAGATTAATTTACATGAGTGCGAAAGTTAAATGTTATCTGTCATCTGCCATCTGAACTTCCTCTTTAGGAATCAAAAGAGAAAACATACATATTCACAACCACCCTTCTTTTAAAAGAATGAAAACGCTAGAATTAGACTATCTCGTTTTGTTTTCAGAAATTATCTTAAAAGATGGAAGGGAGACGATTCAATCCCAAACAAAATCTTCTGGGAAAGACAGATAAGAAAGGACAAACTGTCTGGAGAAATAAAGGAAATTCCTCGTTCCGTCAATTGTCACTCTTATCCATTTAATCTTCTCTCCAGCAGGAAAAAAGGCTTTTCATTTATACGCGTGGATAAGTCTCGTGGATCCTATTTACCCAGCAGTCAAAAAACGGTACCGAAAAATTAAAGAATCTTCTATCTTCACGGAAACGCATCCCTTTGCACTGCCTCGGAGCGAAGTCGAATTAAAGGAGAAAAGGAATCCGGTTTTAAAGTCAGTCTCCACAACAGGTAAGCAAGTTTGGAAAAAGCTCTGACCTTCAACGCATACTTTTGCCGAAAACTTGGCAGGTCGCATCTTATTGGCCGACTACCTGCTCGACCAGCCCCGGCCTGCCAATCGCAGCGAGTCGGCCGCCACGGGGAGAAACAAGTGACTCGGTATTACTCAAGCGGACACGTCTGTATTCAGTAACGCCATATTGCTTGTATTGATATTTCGCGAGCGTGTTTTGCGTGGATAGAACTGCTCGGCACCGACATCCATCGGACTGCTATGGATTGTGTTGTTGGATTTACCAATTAGCGACATTCAAAAAGGATTCAGGATGACGACTCCGATTTGCCGGTGTCGGGTGCTGTACCTGGGATCGGCGGTGCCGCACATAACGAAAGACGGATTGCAAGGCATCCAAGAGCCCCTCCGGGATCTCTATCCGGAGCAAGGATCCTTCTCGGCTAAAGGGATCGACTCCTGGCTGAGTGTCTGGAGCAACGGCATCCTCCTGGAGAACGTTGACGAATCCATGAGGCAGGTAACACGCTTTTTCAACATCGAAACGCTGCATTACTGCGCTGCCATACGATATGTTGTTGTGCCAGGAAATAATGGCGAGCGCGTTGAAAAGTTTTTGCCTTTGGACAGTCCTTTTGCTCGATATGCTGATCCCAGTCACCCGCCCTTGTTTGCATGCATTCTCAGGCGTACAACAGGTATTAAAGTTTTGGAATGTCATGCTTTTATATGCAAAAAAGAAGCAGCCGCAAATGCACTAGTTCGTTGTTGTTTTCATTCGTATGCTGATAGTATGCAGGCTAAACAGCTTGACGAAAATCCTTATTACATGGAGAACAGACGTTCTCAGTCTTTATCTGGCTTAAACACACTAGAGAAAGTGGAAGTTTGGCGTTCGAAAGGTGAAGGATCTACTCTAAATCCATCCAATCCTCCCGTAAAACAAGTGGCCAATGGTATAAAGCCAAGCCCGCCACCAAGAAACAATGTCATAAGTCAAGACGATGATAATTATAAAGTTTGGACTGGCATAGCCCCCACGGAGAGAGAAATGCTTTACGTCGATGCCGCGGGTACTATGCGTAGTTTAAAATCTGCTTCGGGAACACTAAGGAATGCTCAAGCTAAAATTCGCCAGATGGCAGGCGGAATCCCACGGCCTCCTCCGCCACCATCCCCAAGTCTCTTTAATGGAAAAGATAAAAGCAGCAAATCGAATAAGCCTTCGAAATCGAAGAGCAAAAAGAAGATGAAAGAGCAACAGCAGCAGCAACAGATGCTCATCAATGGATCTGCTCGAATAATGAACGGTGGACGGCCTGTTTCCGTGATGGGACATTACGGATCCGTCCCTCCTCCACCTCCTCAAGGGCCGTACCGCAATTCTGGATTTTACACCGAACGCCGCATTCACAAGAACGGCCGACTGCCCATACCCGGACATGAGGAACCGATTTACATATCGTCCGCCCGTCCTCTTAGTCCGGTCTCCACGTATCAGCCGGCGGCCTTCCCGTACGAACAGTACTTCATGCAGTACGGAACAGCTCCCAGGAGTATGCAATTCAGGGATGGACACCACGTCAGAGGTAGACCATCGCACCAGGCCTTGCAGCAACAGCACTACTACCAGCCACAGACGTTTCAAGCTCCCCCGCATCCTCCGGACAAGATAGCCTACGCCGGAGATCCCCCGGAGGACGACAAAGATGAGGATTACAAAGACAACGATGGCTCACCTTTCAACACTGGGATCTACAAGAAGAAAGGTCATTTGAATGAGAGGGCTTTCTCTTACTCCATTCGACAAGAGCACCGATCGCGTTCCAACAGCCTGGCCAGCCTTCAGTTCTTTGCCAATAATGATTCATTAAACAATGATGGTGATGGTCAAGAAAGGTCGCGAGACGAAGATAGGAAAGAAAGGGAACTTGCTCAGCTGGTCAGTGGATTGGACCTCAAAGACAATGGCATGCCAGGATCAACATCCAGTCGTAGGGGAGAAACAAATTTTATTAAAAAGAAAGCTTCTTCTTACCAGAGGTGAAGAAAAATTCAGAATGTAAGTAGATCTCATTATTATCACAACCTTTTTATATTATTTATTTATTTTACTTATTTATTTTAGGGCATATATTAAATAGTTTGCAGGATTAAAACTATTTTTGTTTTATTAAAAATTATGTAAATCTGAGCCCAAGAAACAAACTTATAACTAATTCATTTTCATACCATTCCTTCATTTAATTTTTCTGAAAATTTATATTTGGTGAAAGCTGAACTCTATTTTAACGAATCTTAAATGGACGAAGTCAGTTGCGTAGCCAAAGGGAGGGATAGGGGGGGTCACCCCCCCATGAGAATTTTTTTGCCATACAAAATATATATTCTTCAATCCCTTGTCACACACACGGACACACGTATGCATTTACGTGAGTTGTTGTAGTCGTAATCCCCCCCCCGAAAAATTTCTGGCTACGCCACTGGATGAAGTAGATATATTTTTAATATTTTAAATATTTATTTTGTCATTGCATAGCAGACTGAGATATGTGGAAAAAAATTATCCTACTTTCTGGGAGTAACATTCAAAATTCTACAATGTTATCCGATACAATTCTATGATCAATTTAATGGTCTCCATGTACAAAACTATTATGAACACAAATCAAGACTTCTAAAAAATTCTACCACTCAAGGAATTCCTCCTGCCTCTTTACTGTGAGTCATATATCAATAACTATAATAAGATACAAAAAAGGAGAGGGGGGGGGGAATGTACATGTCATTAATTTTTATAAATTGCATTCTCTGTGAATAAGGGTTTCATATAAGTAAAATTTCATACGTCGGTTTCATGCGAAAACTATTGTTCTTCATTCAAACTGCCCCATTCAATATAATGATCGAGTCTCGTAATTTTGAACCCTGGGTGGTTTTTTTTTTTTTTTTTTTTTTTTTTGTAAGTAAACTAGTAGTTATTCATAAAATTATAAAATTCCGTTAATACATAAATACATTCTGTTTGAAAAACCATATTTTCTTAACTGAATCGTAATACAGCGATTTTTTTAGTGAAAGCATTAAATATAAAATGTTATTAAAATACCTAATTTCAATATTTTTTAAAAATACACGCGTGAAATCATTTTCATTTTAAGTCTGAAGTAATGTTTAATGGCAATTTTAAGAAACTATTTTAATCATGAGATTTTATTTTTACTGAAGTATAACCTTATTATGAACAATCTTTTCACCCCTGAAATCTTCAGAACGTTGTTCAAAATTAACTTTTTCATCATATTAAAATTCAAAGCAACATTTATGGGAGTACAAATATAAATATATTTCTCTTTTATAAGACTGTAAAATATTTTTATAACTAGGAAAAGAAAATTGAAGTTTCAATACAAGTAAAATTGAATGTAAAATTGCATAATCATCTAGTTTACAGGAAGCATTCTTTAATTTAATTCTCAAAATAAAAAATTATTAAAATCAGAATTTTTTAAATAGTATTTAAAAATGCTCTTTTTGTTACTTTAAGAGCTAATTAGTTTTGGTCCAAATTAATTTTAACCTCTCTCTCTTTCTCTCTCTCTCTCTCTCTCTCTCTCTCTCTCTCTTTCTTTTTTTTTTTTTTTTTTTTTTTTTTGTTTGTTTTACTTATACATGCATTTAAAAAGATTGTTGAAATGGCTGTAAGGTATGAAAATAGGCATTTTTTTTTTTTTTTAATCTTTTCCCGTTACTATTACTGTTAAGTATTCAACTGTTCTGTGTTACTTTATGGCATGCAATGGATTCATCACCTTCAATCTTGTAAAGATTTTATGTACGTAGTTATATTTGTTTTAAATGCAAAACTAATTAACTTATTTAAGATTTGTTGTTCTAACAGTGGGCTTAAATGAGTAATATATTTTAAAAAGTCAAAAATGAATACACTTTCTCAAATTTTATTTCCTTGTTATCATTAATAGTAAATTATTCAAATTTTAAAAAATAATGGCTATTAGACTTGGGTTGTAGACAAAGTTTGCATTCTGACATCACATTATTGTAAGTTAAGGCGTAATAAAATGAGTAGATATTTCTTTTTAATAAAATATATAAATAATTATTTTTAATGATTTATGTTTTTTAGCCTATATTTTCATATATTAATTGGTGACATTTAAACTCATTAAAAAGTTTATTAGTTGCATTTAGAAACATAAAATTAACTGATTCCAACTCTATACTAATTTTGAAACACCGCATTCGAACATACAGATAAAAAGAAAAAAAAATTAATTCTTACTTTTTATTAATAATAAGCTCTTTAGATTTTGACTAAGTGGAAAATAATTTTCAGGAATATGTTAATTTCTTGGAAGTTTTTTGGAACACAAGGAAAGAACGGGAATTCAATAAGCAGATAAAGGCTAATATTTTGTTTCAAAATGGTTGATAAGCAATGTCTGAAAGTAAGGCTGAAAGAGAAAAAAATCATTTAAAAACAAACTAGGACACATTTCCATCGTGGTAAACCCCCGCCAGACAGCCTCAAAGTCATGGAAAACGCAATTCTATTACGAGCGCGCTTCAGCATCGTAAGAAAGTTCAGAAGTAACAGTATAAAATGTGCTTGTCACTTTGTGACAGCTTGACGTACTTCGTCGCGGGAGTTTACGAACACAAGTTTTCCATGACTCCCGTTGACTTTGAGATTGTCTGGCGGGGGTTTGCCATTATGGAAAAGTGTCTGGCAAGGGATAAAGTGATTTCTAGTACTGCGAAGAAGAACATATAAAAAAAATTAAGCTTTATGAAATGACGAAAATTTTCTGCAATTTTATACACCTTTGCCACCTGTTACCTGCCAAAGCCTTGATCATCCAAACTTTATAGTGGCTGATTGTTCCTACCTCTGTTGGGGGGTATGCGCAGAGAAAGTTTCAGCTTTTATACTATGACGAAGGTCTGGCGGTCGCTGGCTCTTGCTCTATATGAAAAGAGACGAAATATTGGAAACATTTTTTCAAACGATGAAATTGTGGATGAATAAAGTACAATCGTGGTATATTCTGATTTTTAATAGATCGGAAGACACAAAGACATATTTCCTAACTGTTGCAAAATACAAATCGATGAGTGGAAGTGTGCGTTAATATTCTTATATCAATCATTAAGGTATGCTCTTGCACTGCATAAAAATTTTCTATATTTAAATGCTTATGCTTATGTTACGTGTGCAAATAAATCTATTAGTACAGGTTATGATGTACTTTATTTCTGATGAAACTAGGACTGTATCCTCGAAACAGCTGTTGCATTTAACTTGATGTATAACAGTTTAATTTTTTCTACCCAATTTTAAAGTTAGTTTTTTTCTGTGCGAATTGCATTAAACTGAATTTGGGAAATGCTTAAAAGCTTTTTATTAAATTTGTAAAACTCAAACTTTCAATTCACTCATTCTTGTTAAAATAAAAACCACCTGCATCTCTTATAGACCTTAAATCTTTACAACACCAAAAATATACATGTAATATGTATATATATACAGGGTGATTCGTTACTAGACTGGCAAACTTGCAGTGGGTGTAGGGGGTACAGAGACGGTTCAGAATCACATAGCAATGACGGGTCGGAAACGTCGTCTTCATGTACCTGCTAATAATCACTTTAAAAAAGGTATTCAAGTGATAGTAAACTTTCCGACCATGGTTTTTCAAAAACTGATCCATTTTCCAAGGATTGCACTTGATGAAAATTGTTATTTCAGAATTTCTTTCATTATGAAATTGTCTGAGGAAAGCCCATTGTTTATGAAACTTGGTTAAGAATTTAGACGCACACTTCAATACTTCTTCCAAAGTGATTATTAATAGGTACACGAAGATTACGTTTCCGACCCCGCATTGCTATGTGATTCTAAACTGTCTCTGTACCCCCTACACTCCCTGCAAGTTTGTCAGTCTGGCAGCAAATCACCCTGTATATATATACACATTCACAAAGAATAACTAAAGGAAGAGAATAACTAAAATAAGAATAACTAAATTAAGAATAACTAAAATATTTATATATATAATAGGTCACCTCAAAAATTCAAAACGTCATTTTACATCTGTTGCCAGTGGCGCGTACAGGACTTTCTCTTGAAAGGGGTTCCTCTTCTCTTGAAAGGAAAAAAATTTTTTTTTTTTTTTTCAAATCCTGACCCCCTCTTATTGTGCTATAAAGTCTTCTAACATATCTAAATGTAAAAAATTACATGATTTAACGAAGGAAAATTGATAACTCTTTTGGGAGGGGTCCAGACCCCTAGGAACCCTCCCTTATGTGAGCCACTGTCTACTGCGTATTTTTAAAAAATGTTAAATATTCCTTCTCCCCCGAAAACAAAATAAGAAAGTAATAAAATTGTGAATTACTCTCTTCCTCTAAATTATTTTCATTTCATCACGTCTATATATAGTGAAAGCGCAGTCTGAGGGAAGGTCCTTTTCCTAAATTTGGATTATTTGATAAAAGAACGGTTATAACCAATCTTTTTTGTGGAGTATTAAGCCCTTTGGCCCCACCAAAAAATTTACTTTAATTTAATGTGACGCAATCACGTGCATCCAAAAATCACAAACATGTTTTATTGGAAATATGTTTCGTGCAGAACCAAAAAGGGCGTGATTTCTTTGGAGAATAATCTTTCAGAAAGGCGTCGTAAGGTCATTTGCCTACAACCTTACATGTGCTATGAATTCCAAGTTCCACTACAGCCATGTGTATGTTTCGCTTATTCTGTGCTGCAGGAAATTTCCTTGTGTTCTTTATCCTTCATTGGACGATAACATAAATACATTGATCCCAGAAATAGTGCCTAAGCTTAAAGATATCTGTATTAATCAATAAGACCGTAATGATAGGAAGATAGAAAGTTTTCCAATGCGTATAACCCTGCATGCATTTTAAATTCCGGAATAATGTATGTGCGTGTGAGTATGTGTACATAGTATTGATTTTTATAGTAAATCTATAATAGGTTAATAGATAGACAATAGAATAATCTGGTTTCTATAATACATTGTACTTACTAAGTTCTATAGGAAGCATAATTTTACAAAATTTAGACACTGAAAAATAAAAAATTGAAATTTGCCCTAGAGTAAAATATCATGCCTAGATATATAAAAATAAGAGAAAATTTGCGTTTGCATAATGTGTGGGTCTGCATTTGTACAAACCTCGGAGTTTGTACAAATGCAGACCTAATCTTTAGAACTTGATTTATATTTAATAATTAAGCAGCAAAAAACAACGTATGAGAGCACACCTAGTCAATTCCAAAATCTAGCCCGCGAAGGAAGGGGATTTTTCATAAAACATACTGTAGATTTTTTTTCCTTTAATTGCAACTATTAAACTATTTTTTTTCTATACCATCATATAAAGTTTTATTGGGGCCTGTCAGGGGTGTAGCCAGAAATTTTTCATGGGGGGTTACGACTACTACAACTCATATATAATGATGCGAAGAATATACATTTTGTATGGTAAAAAATTCCTCATGGGGGACTCCTCATGGACTTTTCCCAGGGCCCCCAACTCGAAAGGGACCCAATTTCAAATGTTGTTCTGAAATATTCTTTTAATATCAAAATTTTATGAAAAATAAAACAAATTTCCTCGATTGGGGGGTTCCCAAATCCATCAATGCCCGGGGCCCTTGTTGGTCATAATCGGGCCCTGGTTCTGGGTGGTTTCCTTCGAACGTCTTGGTAAAATGAGCCAAAACTGCTTCAAAGAATTCTTTTTTTTCATTTAATACCTCTGCGTACGATTTACTTTCATGGAAAACAGTTCACATTAATGATTGTTGTTTATATCCGTAGAGTTGCTTACGAAAAGGTTTCAGAAAGAACACACACAAAAGGAGAAAACAGAGTTATATAGCAAAATGCTTATTTTTAGAAGGTGGGAAGGAAGAAAGATAAAGAATTAAAATCCTAAAAATGATGATTTTGAAGTAAGAAGTGAAATAGGTAGCGAAAACTCAAATATTTTAGGGATATTGCGAAAAAAATAATAACTCTGTTTCAGAACACTGATTTGGTGCATTTTAAACTCAAGATATTTTAATAGCATCTGTTTCTTCCTTTTCATATCTATACAAATGTCAAAAAAAAAATGTAAATGCAACTCTGTAGGCCAAACATGGACTTTAATTGGAAAAAGAATATATAAAAAAAAAGAAAAAATATACATATACACTGCAACCAGTTCTTTGGACTTTAGTGCATCTTTTCTGACGCTCACTAATATTTTATTCTCCTCACAATACCTGAGAGAAGACATGGTTTTACATCATCGGGGAGTTTTTCGATCCAGTGGGTAAGAAATCCTGTAACTCAAAACTGCACTGTATTTAATACAGAAAAGGCATCCCAAAATCCGAAACCCCTCCTCTCCTCCCCCAACTTACTTCTCTGTTCAGCTATACAGCAGTGTAATCATGAAACATGCTCAAAATCTACCACTTTTCCAGAGGAATATTTTCTGAAGATGCCTAAGCCAGGTTCCATCTCACTACCTCTTCTCCGTAAGCCGCCGGTAATAGGTGTTTATCATGCTATTCCTATATTAATAGGCAGAGCGCGGGCATTGGGCTGTGTACGTGACTGTCTTGAAAAAGCAGAACGTCTCCCTTCAATCCCACAACCATTTTTCAGACAATCCAAAA